>PJEM01004844.1:0-103278 GCA_004023845.1 Helogale parvula | reverse complement strand
CTACAAATGGCCATATTTCATTCTTCCTCATTGCCATGTAGTACTCCATTGTGTATATATACCACATCTTCTTGATTCATTCACCAGTTGATGGACATTTAGGCTCTTTCCATGATTTGGCTATTGTAGAAAGTGCCGCTATGAACATTGGGGTACATGTGCCCCTATGCATCAGCACTTCTGTATCCCCTGGGTAAATCCCTAGCAGTGCTATTGCTGGGTCATAGGGGAGTTCTATCGATAGTTTTTTGAGGAGCCTCCACACTGTATTCCATTTAATACTTTTTCTTCAGGAAACAGAACTTCAAACTTAAAGGAATAGACAAGGGTGACATGCCTTAAGTGGCCTGAGTTTCATGCAGAAAGAAATCCTAAGATGTGTTATAAAACAAAAACAGTTTTATATTATCATGTAGCAGTCACTTGAATATAAGATATAAAAATGTCAGAGAAGATATAATTAAGAACTAGGACTATATATGTGTATTTAGCTTTGTCATTAGTCCATAACAGATATTTGAAAGATGTTTGCTGAATCACTGTTGAATGAACAAACACTAATATTGCATACAATATTTTAATAATAATATTTATTATTAATATAATACATTATATTTTTAATGTTTTTTATTTACTTTTGAGCGGGGAGGGCAGGCTATAAGTAGGGGAGGGGCAGAGAGAGAGGAAGACACAGAATCTGAAGCAGGCTCCAGGCTCTGAGCTGTCAGCACAGAGCCTGACATGGGGCTCGAACCCACAGATCATGAGATGATGACTGAGACAAAGTTAGACACTTAACCAACTGAGCCACCCAGGCACCACGATAATAGATTACCTTAATGGTTCTCTTCAAGATATGGTGAATGAGAAAAATTCAATGAGGTGTTATCACCTCATTCTAATCCTACAAATCTAGCTGTATGGGGAGAGAAGAGTACAGTAGTCTCTCATACTTTTTATGATAGTGATCCTAAGTAGAGCCAGCTCAAGAGCTCTTTGGGAGTATACCCCGTGTACAAGGTGGCCTTAGGGGTGATGACCAGGATGTTAAAATGTTCCTATAAGAAGACTGATCAGGGGTCTCTCTAAACATATGCTTTCCTTTAAAAAAAAATTAAGTTTATTTATTTTGAGAGACAGAGAGAGTGGAGGAGGAGCAGAAGAGTGAAAGAGAAAGAATCTCTGGCAGGCTCTGTGCTGTTAGCAAAGAGCCCAATGCAGAGCTTGAACCCACGAACTGTGAGATCATGACCTGAGCTGAAACCAAGAGTCGGATGGTTAACCGACTCAGCCAGCCAGGTCCCTCCCCTAAACACATTCCTTCAAGGCACATATCCGTAACCTGCTGGAGTCACACTATTGGGTTGGCTGAGAGGGGTTACATTTGTTGTTTTCATCAGCTCCACATTAATGGAATAGTAACTCATAAGACCTATACATAAGTGAAGGAAAAGGAAGTATAGCCTGTTTGTTTTAACAGCAACAGTTTAATTTATAAGTAATGTGATATTTTAAATTAGTAATATTATAAATTCACTAGGTAAAAAGAGCCTATGTTAAATAACTGTTGTATCCTACAGTATTTAAAAAGAGTGAACCGTTAGTAGAGAGCTAGTATTGCTTATCACAGTTGCTACAACTCCTCTAGATAATTAGAAACTCTTGCTTCAATTACCAAAGGAATGAATTAAGTATCATTTAGAATGATAAATACCAGAAAAGAAATTATGTCTATCAGAAGAGGACAAAAGATAAAGCAGGGAGAAATAGAAATGTGAGGTAAGGAAAATGGGCAAAAGAAGAAAATGAGGAATTAAAATACAAAATAGCAAATATCAAAGCCTGGAATGCTAATAAGTAACCCTAAGATTCATTTGAAGGGAAAAAAGAAGATAAAGATCTGTAGATGTCTCATGGAAGACAGATAATGAAAGATAACAGCTAAATACTTTAGAAAGGTCTAAATATACAGCCCTGGGTGATGGACCTTAATTTTCAGTTAAATACATGAAACCTTACCTGCGAGGCAAGAAGAGGCTGTGGTAGAACCTCAACAAGCATGAATTCTTTCCCAAAGAAGCCTTCTCCTATACTTCTGCCAGAATATTATGAATGAACTAAATATATAAACATCCTTCCTTCATATATAAGTAATATGCTGGAGTAATAATATCTGTGATTTCCATTCCACTCCTCACTTGAAATGCTCAACATTTCTTTTTTTTAAAGTTTATTTATTTTGTGTGTGTGAGAGAGAGAGTGTGAGTGGGGGAAGGAGAGAGAGAGAGAGAGAGAGAGAGAGAGAGAGAGAATCCCAAGCAGACTCCGCACTGTCAGGGCCTACCTAGTCCCAATTGGGGCTTGATCGCAACAACTATGAGATCATAACCTGAGCTGAAACCAAGAGTCAGAAGCTCAATTCACTGAGGTACCCAGGTGACCCCAAATCCTCAACATTTCTAAAAGACAAGTTTAATCAAGCTTAAGAATGTGTCAAAATAGATATAATCTTATTTTTAAAGAGTAAAAATATACTCAAATATCCATTTTTACATGCAATATATATACATATATATACACATTTTTATTTATCAATATGCAACAGTGCATATTCATATAAAAATTAACTGTATCCAAAATGAGACATTTGGAATATGTGAAGTGAATGCAAATCACAAACCAAGAAGACAGCCAACTTACAGAACTGGTTAGCCATCACTAGATTTATCAGGTAAAGTGCCATTCACCCTTCAATCGACTACTGGACAGAAATACAAAGAGAAGTTACTTCTTGATGCTATATTGCTCTTTATATTGGTAATGGATCCCCCCTTCTGAAGAAGTCATTCACTTTTGGTAACTTTTACTTCTCACTCATTCCTCAAACACTGTATTCCTAGGGGAGGCATAGATAAAAGATGGATAACTAAACCCAAATGAAATGAATAGAGAAGAAAGGCCATAGTCATATCTTGATTTGACTCAACAGAGGTGACCAAACCTTGAGAAATTAATCTGAAAAGACAGCAGTCTTGACATTAGCAGCAGTGTGAAACCACCAGCCAAAGTTTCAGTGCAAGGCCTCCCTCACAGGGGTAAGCATTCAACAAAGAGTTTGAATTCCAGAAATAAGTTAAGTGACATTTTTGGTCTTTATCATGTCCTGTTACTCTGAGTCCAGACTTTACCCTATCTTACATTGTAACTATCTTATGTTGTTTTTTCTCCCATTGGCAGTCTATCTGAGCCCCCAAATATATGTTTTATGATATAATATGTGGAATTATTTATATCAAAATTTGGCAATCTCTAATTGATAATAGAAATTGTGCTTTAAAAGATAAAACGATTGGAGAGGCACCTGGGTGGCTCAGTCACTTATGTGTCTGACTTCAGCTCTGGTCATGATCTCATGGTTTGTGAGTTCGAGACCCACATCAGGCTCTGTGCTGACAGCTCAGAAGCTCCGAGCCTGAAGCCTGCTTCAGATTCCATGTCTCCCTCTTTCTCTGCCCCTCTTCCATTCATGCTCTGTCTCTCTCTCTCTCTCAAAAATAAATAAACATTAAAAAAATTTTAAAAACAATGAGATCCAAGAATAGAGGAATCAATGAAGACCTTTATTCTTGCACGTGTAGCGTGTTATTGGACAGTCATCTCTTCAAGTCTGAGCTTTTACATCTTTTAAGTGGGACGTGAAAATATCAGTCCTGCTGTCTACCTTTATGCCCAAATAAAATAATGTCTGCAATGCACTTAACATACCAATGCAACAAAGATGTAACAAATATTGTTTCCAGACATACATTATTATGTGACAGTAATTAATACATAAACTAGATATATCAATAGTATATCACTGAATGCTACACTCAAGCTCAATTATTTTCTCTCAAAAGCAATATGTTACAGCAATTCTACAAAATAGACTTTATTATGCACAGACAACAATTAATTTTATTTATATAGGTGGAAACTATTTTTTTATTCCTTGCATATATTGACTGGTATGAGTGAAATGTTCGTGTGTTTAGAAAAAATTAATAATTATGATACAAAGACCATCGTATGAAGTCAAGTACAATTTACAGAATACAATTGTCATACTGTCACCTGTGAACAACAAAATATATTTACTCTTCTATTGGTGCAAGACGAGCATTAGTGAAGTATCAAATAAGTCCAAGAAAAGTGAATCAGGAATCACTAAACAGTGTCTATTGCCAATTTGTCTTATTTGTTGAAGTTTTAATAAAATGGGTCAAGGAATACGGAGAAATGAAGACCACAACATAGAATTGTCATCAATGTCTTATGTAAATAATGTTATTATGGTTATTCTCATTGTATTGTATTATAGAGACTGTATACAGCCAAAAGGTACATGTCATTTTCTTCTCTTCACTTATACTACAATATCATAAAAGTCTTGGGTCCATTAACCTCCATTCTTAAGTTCATCTGAATCAGTGTCAATGAAATTACATAGTCTGACATCTAATCATTCATAAAGAACTGTTTTTAAAGATCATATGCTAGAGTATATGTTACTTTGGTAGATTAGCATACATTCCATGTTATGAAATATCCATGCCCCAGATCATTATAATGAAAATTGCCCTTTGAAATTTTAAAATGAAAACCAAATAGTGGTATTATTAATAGTAGATGTAATACATATAGTTTACTTCTGAAATGTGAAATGTAATTCAATAGTATTATTAGTCATGATATAATCTATCATATATAAATTCTCTGTAGTTTGCCATTACGTATCATTGATTTCCCTAGAATTGAAAATATTCCTTCATGGGGCACCTGGGTGACTCAGTTGGTTCAGCATCTGACTTCAGCTCAGGTTATCATCTTGCAGTTCATGAGTTCAAGCCTTGCGTCCACCTCTATGCTGGCAGCTCAAAGCCTGGAGCCTAGTTTGGAATCTGCATCTCCCTCTCTCTCTGCCCATCCCCCATTACACTCTGTCTCTCTCTATCAAAAATTCATAAATATTTAAAAAAATTTTTAAAAGAAAATACTCATTCAAGTCTTAACAAATCTTCCAACCATATTCTAGATGGTTTACCCAAAAAGCATCCTACTATGATCATCCTAAAGCATAAAAATTTGCAAAATTATAACATTAATTCCCCATGTTTTTAGTATGCATGTAACTTATAAATACCTTGTTTTTATGCCAAAAAATTAAAATATACAATATTTACTCACATGTCAGATAACATAATCTATGTAGAAAGTTATTTGATTTTACTAAACCAACTCAATAAAATGGGCAATTAACTTGAACTATAAGAACTATTCAAATAAAAATATCACTGCATTCTTTAAAAGAGAGAGGAGTGAAATCATAGTAGAGATTAGTTCAGAAATCTAGTTTAGTGCACTTTTAAGTGTTAGAATGGAAAGCAGATGTTTGAAAGAGAACACACACACACACACACGTGTACACACACATACACACACATTTCTCAAATATCACCAATCATCTCACAATTCCATTTGATTGTGTACCTTTGACACTTGGCATTTATTAATTTTATTTAAAAGTTAAAAAAAAAACAACTGAAAGCCACAGCAGTTTATTAATCTTCACATAAACTGGTTTCTATTACTCTTTCAGTTAAATGTACTCTCCCTCCATGTGCACAGAAGTTAAAATGACATCACAATGCATTCTAAAATCCTGAAATGAAGTGTTGAGTATCAGAATTCTAAATTTGAATACCCAACAGTTTCATCAAAGAAATGAGTTTTTGTCTTTTTTTTAAAGACTAAAATGCGTAATTTATTATTTGTAATACTAACAAGGACTCCAGGCTGCAAATGAGTTTTCTCCTTAAAAAAATATTCTTCAATGGATTTCCATACCACTATACGATAAATGCACTCAGTTATGATTCTTCATTTTCTATTTTAATTATAAGATACATACAAATCTATGTTTCCTGATTACTAAAATAACTGTTTTATAACTTTGAATATCAAATTGTTAACTACATAGTCTGACGATAGGGAATAAAGGCTAAGAATTTCTTATGGGAGATACAAAAAATGTGGAGATACAAAATGCTAAGTAGTTAATTTTTGGAAATTTTAGAACATTGGTTAATTTGATTTAATTGAGGACTCTGCTTGACTGTTTCAGGAAATTTCTAGGCAAAAATGTTCAAATTTTTGCCATTAAATGATATATAACACTTTGAGTGGTTTTACTTATTTAAACAGATTCTCAAAACACAACTCTTGTTAAAAGTTTGATTTAGGGATTATTAAACTCTGAAAGATATAAGCCATCTCTTAGGGTAAACTGATTTCATGGATATATTCTAACAACAAAAATAACAGTTTGAAATTTGCTTAGGATATTTACATAGAGATTCAAAGTAGTGCCTGTATAAATTTTTTAAATAGTGGTCATGGATAATTAATCTAAAAAAAAGTTCAATTTGGGATATACTTTTTACTCATTGCAAAATTATAATGGTAGATCATCTCTTTATTTTAGATGGTTTACTCACTCGTGAGAATTATCAAAACAGCTTTCAAGAGATTTTAACATTTTATTATATTAAAATACAAAGTTCTTTAATTCCATTCTTTTTTAATTTTTTTAATTTTTAAATTTTATTTATTTTTATTTATTTATTTTTGGGAGACAGAGAGAGACAGCGTTAACAGGGCAGGGTCAGAGAGAGAGGGAGACACAGAATCTGAACAGGCTCCAGGCTCTGAGCCTGCTGTTAGCACAGAGCCTGACACGGGGCTCAAACCCACCAACCGTGAGATCATGACCTGAGCCAAAGCCTGACGCTTAACCGACTGAGCCACCCAGGCACCCCCGTTCCTTTTTAAAATTAAGTTTTTATTTTAATACCAGTATAGTATTAATTTCAGGTGTAAAATATAATGAATCAATAATTATGTACATTACTTGGTGCTCATGATGGATGTATTTCGCCTAATTCACCATCCCCCAACCCACCTCCATTCTCTAAGTCCTTTCTTAAACATGAGCGGCTACTTTTAGTTTTCTGGATTTTTTAATTATTTAAGAGTCTTTACACCTGATTAAAATATGGTACATGAGCGTAGGTATTGCTATGAATTTAAATAGCCATGAATATGCTACAAAGGGGAAAGTATTTTGGAACTCGGTTATAAGTATATTAAATTATTTATATGAAATTTGAATATTCAAACTTTACTCACACTCTACATAGGCTCCACAATATTTAAAAGCAGCACGTAGTTGCTAGTAGAGACCTTGCATGTCAAATCAGTACTAAAGTATTCCAAAGCTGTCTACTATGCAAAATATTTTAATTCCTTATATTAGAAAAAAGTATTTTAATATTTGCAAAGCAGTTTTTGAAAGATGGAATACAAATATATGTTCCCTTTTCCTAATATAACATTTAACCTTTGTTCAAGAAAATTGTGTTTCCTTTTCCTAACTGTAACAATAATCCCAAATCTCTAACATAATCAATATAACAATATATAAAAGGGGCAAGGAAAGGGTCATTGTAAAAAACAAAGAAATCTCTTCACCTTAAGATTGTCATAATGTAAAGGACAAAAATTGGCAATATGAATCACTAGCCAAGGGCCAAAAGAACAGCTATTAATATATAGAAATATTCTACAATACTTTCTACGTGTCAGGCATTGTTCTATAGATACAGCATAAACAAAACAGAGAAAATAATTCCTTTTACTACACTTATATTCCAATGGTGATGGAGAAAATAAAACAAAATACTAAGGTAAATACATACATAGTTGAAGAAAATAGTGTTATAGGGCAAAATAAAGTGGGGGAAATGTATAGAGCTTGCTATTTAAATGAACTGGTCACTTACTAATATCAAGATGATATTTCAGCAAAGCCTCGCAGAAGGTAATGGGGCAAAAACTGCAGATGAGAAAATTTCAGGCAAAGTTAACAATAAGCACAAAAAACTCTGAGGCCAGTGTGTACCTGGTGTGTTTGGGAAACAGCAGCAAGCTCATTGCAGCCAGGCTATCTAAAGGACTTGAAACTTTACAGTGAGAGATGGTTTTGAGCAAAAGCATAACATGATCTAACTCAGGCTTCAAAAGGATGGCTCAGGTTGAGAATACACTGTAGGAAACAAGACTAGAAGCAGGGCGACTAGATATGAGGTTACTTTAATAAACCAGGCAAATGATGTTGGTTTGTGGTTTGGACTAGGAGAGTACATTTGGAAATGGAGATAAGGATCCAGATTCTGGATATACTCTGAAGACAAAAGAACCAAGATAAATTATCTGATTAATAGGATGCTGAGTGTTAAAAAGAAGGAAGTCATACATAACTCCAGGCGTTTGGGTTTGAGCAAGGAAGAGGATGGAGTTGAGGCAGACAAGCATGTGGAGCAGGACTGATTGATTGAGTATTTTGTAAAGAATTAAATTTTGGATGTATCAAGATGGTTTATTTTATGTCCAAATGGAAATGCCAAATGGGCAGTTGAGAATACAAGTCTGGCGTTAATAGTAAAAGTCTAGTTTGCAGATATAACTGTGAGTTGTCATTGCATAGATGATATGTAAATGTACAAGTCTGATATCACCAAAGGAGTGACTGCACATAGAAAACAGAAAGTATTCAAACACTGAGCCACAAAGTGCTACAAAGTTAAGAGATAAGGGGAATAATGAAAAATTAAGAAACAATGTAAGAAGGAAAAGCTAGTGAGATAAGAGTTAAATTGGGAGGTGGGCAAAGTGGTGGTGGGCATGAATGTGTATGTGGAGGTACAGACCCCACGACCGAGGGAGAGGCTTTGCAGAGACAAGGAAAAGTTGGGCAAGACTAGATGACAGTTTGGTCTTGCAAAATGGTCTAAAAACTGAAAATAGCCCCAAATGTAAAAACAAAGACCTTAGTATGTCAACTCTTCTTCCTCCCCTCCTTGAATTTTACCAGGAAACAGAGCAGTGGAGGAAAGGCAATGCAAAGAGAAATCGCTAATTCCTAAGCATTCTTGCAGTAATTATATCTCCAAGTACTTCCCAATTTGAATTAAAGAGTGAACACACTTGGAACTGCAATACAATACCCTTTCTGCCCAAATATTGATAAGATGAAAAAGAGGTGGTAGCCTGTCAAACCAAAGATTAACTCTATATAATTAAAACTACGGCCCACCCATAAGAGGAGTTTGGAATGATTAGCCCCTTACCCTAACCACCAGACAAGTGAAAGGGTTTTATTACCTGGGAAAGGAATCCAAACAATAACTATATTTCCTCATTCTTTTATAACAATGTCCAGAAAAAAATAAAACTTTGTAAGATATATGAAGAAATATATTACCTATGATAAAGGGAATGCAAAATAAATAGAAGAGCGATAGATAAGTCAGTTATTGAAATTGGCATGCCTGGACTTTACAATAATCATTTCTAGCATGTTAAACAAGTTATAGCAAAAGATTTATATGTTGGGTGTAATGATAGAACATTTCAGTAGAAAATTGGAAGCACTAAAAAAGTACTAAATGGGGGGCGGGCATCTGGGTGGCTCAGCTGGTTAAGTGTCTGAATTCAGCTCAGGTCATGATCTCACGGTTGGTGGGTTCTAGCCCTGCATCAGGCTCTGTGATGACAGCTCAGAGCCTGGAGCCTGCTTCAGATTCTGTCTCCCTCTCTCTCTGCCCCTCCCCTACTCATGCTCTGTATCTCTCTGTCTCAATAATAAATAGACATTTTTTTAAAATTTAAAGTACTAAATAGAAATTATGGAATTAGAGGATACATTGTCTGAAATTAAAGGTCGTTCGATGAATTTAAGAGAAAACTCAACATGGGTAAAGAAAGGATAAGTGAGTTTAGAGTCAAGTGAAAAGAAAGAATCTAAAAGTAAAAGCATAGAAAGAAAAAGATTTTTTTTAAAATGACAGTAAAGATGTCAGTAATCTGTGACATAATATCAATAATACACATGTAATCATGCAATTGAAATCTGAGAAGGAGATAAGAGGGAAAACAAGTCTGAAAATGTTTTTGGAAAAGAGAAGTCTGAAAAATTAAAGAAACTGATGATAAATCTCAACCCACAGTTTTAAAAGGCTCAATAAACCCTAATCTGAATTTATACACACACACACACACACACACACACACACACACACACACACATCCCCCTGAGCATTCCATTGGCAAACTGTTGAAAACCAAAAATATAAGAAAATCTTACGAGAAAACAGACACAAAAATACATATAACTGAAAGAATGAATATACATACACATGATGGCCAGACCACATACAAAAAGAGAACTGGGACCCACAGTCTGGAGCAACCATTCCAGGAAGCCAACCCATTTTCTATAGTAACTAGCCCAGGAAGTCAGACTACTTTGTAAGTCAGATGTGGAGAAAATCAGATGACTATCTCTAGCAACCAGCCTAAAAAAAACCAGCAATAACCCCCATACAATTAGTCCAAAATGACCAGGACCTGATTAATAATTGAGAGCTTCCCTCATTTTTGTCCCATATCCAACTTATGACTAACCAAAGAAAGCCCTATGCAGCCCTAACTAACTGCACAGAATGCACCACTTTCTAATTAGCCCACCTCCAGCTTCCCCAGGCCAACCGCTTCCAATCAGGATGTACTCGAAGCCTTTCCTTTTTTTTTTTTTTTTCACTGTAAAGCTTTCCCACTCCTCTGCCTGTCTTTGAGTCTCTGCCAATCAGTAATGATGGCTGACTTTTGCTACAGCAAGCTCTGAATAAATACCCTTTGCCTGTTCTCATGTGGTTGGTCTTCATTTATTTCCACATAATGTACAGAAGAACAAGAATGACTGCTGACTGCACATAATAAACAATTCAACCCAGAACGTAAAAAAAAGTCTTTAAAGCGTTGGAGGGAAAAATATTCGTAACCTAGAATTCTACAGTGAAAAAGTCCTTGAGAAATGAATACAAAATAAAAATATATCCACTAAGCAACAGCTGAGTGAGAGATTCTGTCCCTAGCAGAATGTACACAAAAAAATGATAAAGTAAATCCTTCAGTACAAAACTAAACAATTCCTGATGGAAATTCGGCTTAAAAGTGAAAGAAATTATAAATAGTAGAAAACATAAAAGACTACTTTTTAATCTTTCTTAGTCTTTTTAAAAGACTATTAAAAGCAAAAATGGTAATATAAACATGGAGTTTATGAATTATGAAGTGAAATGTATGAAAACAATAGCACAAAAAGGAAGCAATTGGAAATACATAGTGTTAAGATTATTATTTTTAAAAAAATGATAAAGTATTAATTCTAAGTGTGCTATAATATGGTAGACACTTAATGAAGTTCCTAGATAACCATGAGAAAAACTAGAACTAAAAATATTCTAATTAAAGATTATTAGACTGGAAATACATACTGACATCTGGAGCTAGGTGTATCTACCTACCTACCTACCTATGTATCTACCTACCTGTCTGTCTGTCTGTCTAGAGAGAGGCAGTGAGAGGCACCCAACTATGTATGTCATCCAGAGCTGTATTTTAAATCTAAAGAAACAGGTAGATGAAAAAAAATCACAGAAAATGTCACATCATTCATGTGAACACTCGTGTGGCTATATTAGCATTAGACAAAGTAGATTTCAATACAATAAAATGTATTACAATAAAATTATACATAAAAAATGTAATGGTAATACAATAGAATAAAAATGTATTACCAGTTATATAAAAGTACATTTTATAAAGACAAAAGGTCAATTTATCAAGAAAAGATGTTCTAAATGTGTATATATCTAATAACAAAGCATGAAAATACATGAGGAAAAAAAATGGACAGAATTCAAGGGAGAACAGATAAACGTACAATTATGTTGGAGATTAATATATGTTCCTGAGTAATTAATAAAACAAGTAGAAAAAAACTAGTAAGGATATAGATTTGAACTATACTCTCAATCAAATTGATTTAATTGACATATATAGAATACTACACAAAATAACTATAGAACATTCTTATTTTCAGGTGTGCCCAAACCTTTCATCAAGTCATATCATATAATGGACCATAAGTCTAAGTAAGTTTAAAAGTACATAAATCATACAGAAGTTATTAAAAATCTAAAAAAGAGTCCACACAAAACAAATTTGGAACTGAATATTTACTACTAATTAATTCATGGGTCAAACAAATATCACAAGGATGTTTTAAAAATATATCCACTTTAATTAATATGAAAACAAAATGTACATGTGAAGAAGCTAAAATTATTTAAGAAGCTAGAAAAACAAATGTAAACTAAGAAGACTAAATTATTAAAAATTCAGAGTGTTAGTCATTTAAGCAGAAAATATACAAAAATAGAGAAGAAGCAATATGTCAGAAGTTGGTCCTTTGACAATATTAATAAAATTCATAATCCCTTGGAATAACGTCATAAAAACAATAAAAACCAAAACACATAAATTATAATCATATTAATAAGAAATGGCATAACTGCAGATTGTACAAACGTTAAAACAATAAGGTGATACTCTAAATATTTAAGCCAATATATTAAGTAAATTAGATGAAATAGATAAATTTCTCAAAACTACAACTGTAACAAAAAATAATAAATCAAAATATACATGTATGTATGTAATAATGGATCTACAAAATAATGGATATAAAGAAATACAATCAAATTTAAAAAAGGCATTTATTTTCTCCAGGAAAGAAATAATAGAAAAAAAATTTTTAACTTTATAGGAAAGGAGATGTGGTCATTTATGGTTATCACTTACAAGACGTTTATATAAATATTTTTTAATAAAAAATGTGATATAATTAAATTGGGAAGTGACAGGAGAGAGACGATAGATGGGTGCCATAGAAAACCAATACATAATGTCTAAAATGTAAACTAAAAAAATCAAGAAGTAGCAAGAAAAAGTAGGTATTTAGAAATGTGTTAGAAATGGGGCACCCAGTTACCTCAGACACTTAAGGGTCCAATTTTGGCTCATGTCACCATCTGGTCGTTTGTGGCTCAACCCCCACGCCAGGCTCTATGCTGACAGCTCAGAACCTAGCACCTGCTTCGGATTCTGTGTTTCCGTCTCTCTCTGCCCCCACTGCCCTAGTGCACCCTCTGCCTCTTTCTCTCTCTCAAAAATAAACAAAAATTAATATTTTTAAATAAATGTGTTAGAAATGAAAAAGAAACTGCTAAAATATTTGAAAGCAATTACCTGTATGAAGCACGAAAGGAGAGAACAGGGAAGGTATTGATATATTTTTGTATAAGCTATTTTAACATTGAGATTTTAAACTATTTATATAAATTTAATTAAAAATTAAGGTACTATAAACTCATTATAGGTATTTGAAAAACATTAAAAATTCTAAGGGTAAGAATCACATTTAATATAACTCAGAGCTAGCCTTTTTCATAGTGTAGTAATATTGCATAATGCCATGT
The DNA here is from genome assembly GCA_004023845.1 of Helogale parvula. Classification (NCBI taxonomy): domain Eukaryota; kingdom Metazoa; phylum Chordata; class Mammalia; order Carnivora; family Herpestidae; genus Helogale; species Helogale parvula. Next base: position 89,797 of record PJEM01004844.1, on the reverse strand, counting down.
AATAAACATACAAACAAAAAAAATATTTCAGTAAGTTGGAAACATGCTGTATATATAAATTTGCAAACTTATTTGTCAATTAAAGTTATATCATGAATATTTTCCTATATCATTGACTATCCTTCAAAGCTAATAGTTTTAATGATGCTATAATTCTCTATTAAGAATATTCATTAATTAAACAAATATTTATGAGCATCTAATATGATCAGGCACTTTTCTAGACACTTGAGATACATTGGTGAAAAAACAGGCATTCATTACCCTTTACTAGTCCATTACTGTGGATCATTTAGGTTTACTTATCTTGTTATTGTCGTTATGATAATGTTTCAGTAAACATATCTGTTTCCAGTTAACATATATCTATTTATACCTGTAATTATTGTTTAGATTATGTTTCTAAGAACAATTCTTGGAATTATAGTTTCATTTACAATTCAGACTTATGAACATTTTACAGTTTCTTGAAACATACTTTCAAGGTGTCTTAGAAAGAATGTACCAATTTACATTTTTATCAGTATGATATGGGAGCATCTGCTTTACAAAATTATATCACACCATAACAATTTCATTCTCTTTTAAAAATATTTTCTGATATGATGGGGGAAATAATTCTTTTATTAGTTTCCATTCTTTTAATTATTTATTAGTTTGAAATTTTTTCTCATATTAGTTACCTGCTCTTATTTGTTATTTTATTTAGAGGGTTGACTTTTTGTCTTTTATTTTACAACTACTGTGTTTTGCTTGTGGGTTTTATGTTGTTGGTTTGTTTTTGGTGTTTGGATTTTAGCTAAATGAGTAAACAGAATAAAATCATCTCCAGTTTCCTGTTCTGCATGAAAGGAGCTTGGAAGTCACCACTGTGTCCTAATTAGAAAAAAAGCCAGAAGACTGAAACAAACAGATCTTCTGGGTACCCAGTGAGGAGAGGACACAGGACAAACAGCAGCCGCCAAGCCTGGACAGACAGGCGGATGCAGGGAATCTTAGCTTACCAGGACACAGACACATAAAAGGAAACTGCTATGGGAGCCAGTGCCAGGGTAGGATGACGTGACCTCTAAATGATGAATTGATGGAGGCTCAGGATGGACAACTCTGAGAGTGAATAACTCCAGGAGGATCGAGTCCTGGTCAGGTGTTGGGCAGGATGTGGGGGAGACACAACATTGTGAGATTTACCAATGGAGTGCAACTAGATTCCTACAGTAAATACCAGAGGAAGATCCCCTTGGGTATCTGGCAGAGGAAGGGAGAGGAACCATTCTGAAATAAAAGAGAAGGCTCTTCTAAACATGGCCTGAAGTCAGGGGAAATGAGTTAACCAGAGTAAAATCTGCTCCAGTATTATCAGAGCCCAAGGGACCTAGAGAAGAGAAATGCTCAAATCAGCCCAGTCTTGCCATCCTGTCTTACCAAGGGCAGGGAGAAGAAAACTGAGAAACACCTGGGCAGAAGGCCACTAAAACACTGAGAGTTAATCACAGGGCTATGGAATACTTTCCCACCCCCTACACCTCACAGCACATCACTAAAGGCCTATTTGAAACAGTTCCATTACCAATTATATCATGTCTAGCTATCAAGAAAAAGTTACAAGATATACAAAGACAAAAGACAAAAACAAAACAATTTTAAGAGACAGACCAAACATCAGAACCAGATATGGCAGGAGTATTGGAAATATCAGACCAGGAATGGAAAACAGCTATGATTCATATGCTAAGGGTTCTAGGTAATAAAGTAGACAAATACACATGTGCAAAAACAAGCTGAAGTATAAGCAGAGAGATGGAAATACTAAGAAAGAACCAAAAAGAAAAGCTCCAGATTGAAAAAAAAAGTAACAGAAATGAAGAATGCATTACATGGGTTAATTAGTAGACTGGACAGAGCTGATAGAAGAATCTCTGAGCTAGAAGATGTATCAATAGAATCCTGAAACACACACACAAAAATCAAAGAGAACAAAAACTAAAAAAAAAACAAAACACCAAACACCAAAACCCAAAAACCACCCCCTCCAAAAAAAAAAAGAAGAGCATATTCAAGGACTGTGAAACAACTACAAAAAGCGTAACATACACATAATGAGAACACGAGAAGCAGAGGAAAGAGAGAAAGGAAGAGAAGAAATATTTGAAATAAGAATGGATGAGCATTTCCCCATATTTATGTCAGACACTAAATCACAAATCTAGGAAGCTCGGAGAATAACAGGCAAGATAAATACCAAAGGGTGAATTAAAAAACAAAACAAAAACAAAAAACAAAAAAACAAAGAAAAACTACACCTAGGCATATCATCTTCAAATAATAGAAAATCAAAGATAAAATTCTGAAAGAATCCTGTGGGGGGGGGGGGCGGCGGAGAGGGGGACAAGGAGAGGAGGAACACCTTACCTACAGGGGAACAAAGATAAGAAGTACTCCTGCTTCTCAGAGACCATGGAAGCAAAAAGGGAGTGGAGGAAAATATCTCAAGTGTTAAGAGGAAAACCCATCAATCTGGAATTCTGTACCCTGCAAACATCCTTCAATGTGAAGGAGAAAGAAAGATCTCCTCAAACAAACAAAAACTGATGGAATATTTTTTCAGTAAACTAATCTTACAAAAAAGTTAAAAGATAAAAAAAAAACTTTGGAGAGAAGGTAAATAATGTAGGTCAGAAACCTGGATCTACATAAAGAAACAGCATCAAAGAAGGAATAAGGGAAGATAAAATAAATAATTACATTTTTCTTATTATTAATTGATCTAACAGATAATATTTTATACAAAATAATTCCTACAGCGTTTTCAAATATGTCTGTTTTTGTATACATACATATATGTGTATATATAAACACACACACACACACACACACACACACACACACATTACTATAAGGTACTCACACTACCTATGAGTGGTACATGTTACTTGAATGTAGACTTGGATTACCTATAAATGTACACTGCGCACCATAGAGAAACCACTTAAAAATGTAAAAAAAAGGAAATATAACTGATATACTAAGAAAAGATGGAAATGGAATCATAAGATGCTCAGTTAAAGCTACAAAAGGCAGAAAAATAGTGGAAGACAAAAAAAAGATAAAGAACAAGAGGAACAAAGAGTGACAGATGTGGTTAGATATTAACCCAACTATATCAATAATCACTTTGAATATGAATGGTCTAAATGCACCAATTAAGGGCGCCCGGGTGGCTCCATCAGTTAAGCATCTGACTTCAGCTCAGGATATGATCTCATGGTTCGTGGATTTGAGCCCCACAGAGCTATCAGGCTCTGTGCTGATAGCTCAGACTCTGCTTCAGATTCTGTGTCTTCCCCTCTCTCTGCCCCTCCCCTACTCATGCTCTGTTTCTCTCTGTTTCAATAATAAATAAACATAAAAAATTAAATGCACCAATGAAAAGACAGACATTGTCACAGTGAATCAAAAAACACAATCCAACTACATGTTGTCTATAAGAAATCTACTTTAAATATGAATATAAAACCACATACAACTTAAAAGTAAACGGATGGAAAAAAACTTACTATGCTAATAATAATAATCAAAAGGAAGCAGAGTGTCTATATTAATTACAGACATGGTAAAACTTCAAATCAAGGATAGTTATCAGGAATAAAGAAGGGTATTACAAAATGATAAAGAGGTCAGTTCTCCAAGAAGACATGACAATTCTTAATGGGTATGTGCTTAACAACAGAGTGTCAGACTATGTGAAGCAAAAACTGATAAAACATAAGGAACAACAGATAAATCCACTATCAGAGTTGAAGATTTCAGCAGCTCCCTCTCAGGAATAGACAGATCCAGCAGCTAGAAAATCAATATGGAGATAGTCGATCTCAACAACACTAACAATCAACTAGATTAAATTCACATTTATAGGCCACTTGGTCCAACAACAACAGAATATACAGTCTTCTCAAGTTCACATGGGACATTCAACAGGTTAGACTACATTCTGCCATAAATCATACCTTAACATGTTTGATAGAATAGAAATTATATAATGTATGCTCTTACACCATGTTGGAATGAAACTAGAAATCAATACCAGAAAAGTCAATGGAAAAAAACCCAAATATGTGGCAATTAAATAATACATTACTATCCTTTCCACTCAAAGAGTCCCCCATTTAATATTTCTTGCAGGGCTGGTTTAGTGGTCATGAACCCATTTAGTTTTTGCTTGTCTGGGAAACTATATATTTCCTTCTATTCTGAATGACAGCCTTGCTGGATAGAGTATTCTTGGCTGCCAATTTTTCTCATTCAGCATTTTGAATATATCATGCCAGTCCCTTCTGGTTTGCCAAGTTTCTGTTGAGAAACCTGCAGCTAGCCTTACGGGTCTTAATTATAAAAAAACAAATTGATGGTTACCAGAGAGGAGGTGGGTGGGAGGGATGGGTTAAATAGGTGAAGGGGATTAAGGCGCGCACTGCTGGTGAGGAGCACCAGGTGTTGTGTGTAAGTGTTGAATCACTAAATTGTATGCCTGAAACTAATATTACACTCTGGCTAACTGGAATTTAAGTAAAACAAAACAACACACTTCTAAATTTTTTAACATTTATTTATTTTTTACAAAAAAACACAAAGCATGAGCGGGACAGAAAAAGACACAGAATCAGAAGCAGGCTCCAGGCTCTGAGCTGTCAGCACAGAGCCTGACACAGGGCTCAAACTCACAAGCAATGAGATCATGTCCTGAGCTGAAATCTGACGTTTAACCAATTGAGCCACAAAAACAACACACTTATAAATAACACATGAGTCAAAGAAGATATTTCAAGAAAATTTTTAAATATTTAAACTAAATGAAAATTAAAACACAATTTTTCAAGATTTGTGGAAGGCAGTGAAAGCAGTGCTCAGGGTGAAATTTATAGGATTGAATATATATGTGTGTGTGTGTGTGTATGTGTGTGTGTGTATACACACACATATATATATATATGTATATACACACCTATATATACACCAATATATATATTGAATATCTTATGTATATATATGATAGATTATATAAAATTAACAAGTTTCCACTTCATGGAACTAGAAAAAGAAGTAAAAATTCAACTCAAATTCAACAGAAGAAATGAATAAAATTAGAGAAGAGATCAATGAAACTGAAAATAGAAAAATCAATAAAGAAAATCAAAGAAACCAAAAAATAATTTTCTGTAAAGATCAATAAGCTTCAACAGACTAACGAAAAACAAAGAAAGAGAGAAAACATATTAGTAATATCATAAATGGAAAAGAACTCACAGATCCCATGGACATTAAAAAGATAACAAAGACTACTAGGAACCAACTCTATGCCCACAAATTCGGTCATCTAGAGATGAATTGGACCAATTCCTAGAAAGATACAGGCTGCCAAACTCAAACAAGAAGAAATAGACTATCTAAATAGGCCAATATCTATCAATTAAGTTGAATCAGTAATTAATTTCATGGATATTGAAAAACTGTTCAAAGGTTACACAGAAAGTCAAAATACCTAGAATAGCCAATACAATATTGAAGTAGAAAAATAAAGTTGGAGAACTAACATTACCCAACTTAAACACTTTAAATCTACAGTAATCAGGAGAGTGTGGTATTGACCAAAGTTTAAATGAATAAATCAATGGAAAAGAATAGTGAGCCCAGAAATAGACCCATATAAATAGTGAATTTATCTTTACAAAGGAGCAAATGCAATACAGTGAAGCTAAGACAGTCTCCTCAAAAAACTGACATCCACATATTAAAAAATTAGTCCAGGCCCAGACCCTTCACAAAAATTAACTCAAAATGAATCACACATTTAAACATAAAATGAAAAGGAGAAAACTCCTAGAAAATAACCAGGAGAAAACCTAAATGTCCTTGAGTATGGTAATGACTTTTTGCATAAGCATGATCTGTGAAAGAAATAACTGATAAGCTGAACTTTGTTAAAAATTAAAACAAAAACTCCTCTGCAAAGACAATATAAAGGGAATGAGAAGACAAGCCACAGACTGGAAAAAAAAATTGCAAATGACACATATAATAAAGGACTATTATTCCAAATATACTAGAACTCTTAAAACTCAATAAGAAAACAAACAACTCAATTAAAAAATGGGCCAAAGACCTGACTTGAGGTCTCAGGAAGAAGAGAGAAAGAAAGTGACAAATAAGTACATGAAACGATACTCCACACCATGTCATTAGGGAAATATAAATTAAAACAGCAATGAGATGCAACCACATACCTATTAGAATAGCTAAAATCCAGAAAACCAACAACATCAAATGCTGATAGGGATATGGAGCAACAGAAACTCTTATTCACTGCTGGTAAAAATGCAAAATAACATAGCCTTTTTGGAAGACATTTCGATGGTTTCTTGAAAGCTAAACATACCCTTACGACACAATCCATCAGTGAGGCTCCCTAGCATTTATCCAAAGGAGCTGAAAATTTATGCACATGCAAAAACTACACATAGTTGTTTATAACAGCTTTGTTCATAACTGTTAAAATTTGGAAGCAAACAAAATGACCTTCAATGGGTGGATGGATAATTAAACTGTGGAACATTCAGATAGTGAAACATTATTCACTGCCAAAAATAAATGAGCTATCAAGTCAGAAAAGATATGGAGGAATCTTAAATGCACATTACTAAGTGAAAAAAAAATGAATCTGAAAAGGCTTCATACTGTGTTATTCCAACTATATAACCTTCTGGAACAGACAAAACTGTGGAGACAATAAAAGATCAGTGTGTTTCAGGGGTGGGAAGGGAGAAAGATAAATAAACAGAACACAGAGGACTTTTAGGGCAGTGAAAATACTCTAGATATTATAATGATGGATCATGTCATTTTGCATTTATCTAAACCCACAGAATGTATAACCCCAAGAATGAACCCCAAGGACTGTGGGTGATTATTATGAGTTAATATAGGTTCATCTTTGGTAAACAACAGAAACAAAAAGTACCATTCTGGTGAGTGATTTTTCTCTCTCTTTGGGAGATACCTTCTTCCAAGTGCCACATTCTTTTTATTCTTTTTTTTTTAATTTAAAATCAAGTTAGTTACCATACAGTGTAGACTTGGCCACAGAAGTAAAACGCAGTGATTCACCTCTTACATATGACACCCAGTGCTCATCCCAAAAAAAGTGCCCTCCCACAACGCCCATCACCCATTCAACCCATCCCCCAAACCACCTCCCCTCCAGGAACCTCAGTTTGTTCCCTGTATTTAAGAGTCTCTTATCATTTGCCTTCCTCTCTTGTGGAGACTATGTACGTGTGGGGGCAAGATGGATATGGAAACTCCAAAACTAAAACTGCTTCAAAAATAGCTTTAAAAAAATAAGAAACAAAATATAAAGCTTTATATTTAGCATTCAGAAAAAAAACAATCCTTTTTTTTTTTTTTAGTTTCCACAGCAGGAAAATACCAAGTAGTCAGGTTCCTTTTGCCTATCACAAGCATGTGGTATTTTTTATAGCATTGAGAATGAAGGACCATATAAAACCACAAGAAATCGAAGTTCTTATATAGTTTTACTTACCCCAACTGGTAACAGTTGAATAACCAGTTTTTACCGAGGTCATTCTTTCATAGCTTATCTAATTTTATAAGCAATATTTCACAAAGTATGAAACTAACTCAAGAATAAAGAGTCATTGGAGCACCTGGGTGGCTCAGTTGGTTGAGTGTCCGGCTTCGGCTCAGGTCATGATCTCACAGTTCGTGGGTTCGAGCCCCACATCAGGCTCTGTGCTGACAGCTAGCTCAGAGCCTGGAGCCTGTCTTTGGATTCTGTGTCTCCCTCTCTCTTTGACCGTCCCCTGCTCACACTGTCTCTCCCTCTCTCAAAAATCAATAAAAACATTTTAAAAATTTAAAAAAAGAATAAAGAGTCATTAAGTGTATTTTATGGGTGGGATGGGAAACAAGTTTCATAGACCAAGTAAGACTGCCTTTTCGTAGATACCTAGAGAAGAGCAGAGCACATTGTAATAAACACATACTTTATTGGACTTCTCCGCTTTAGTTATTAAACTACTTTAATAAAAATAAATTTCCTATCTTAAAAAAACTTGTTTCTAATTTTCTTTCTTTAAATAAAGCTCTTTTAATGGCCCATGCTTCCTTTCATATATGGAATTTAGTTTTTTAGTTTATCTTACATATCTAGGCCTTTCTTTTGCTAGAATATAAATTCTAATACAACAGGAATCTTGTCTGTCTTGTTTATTGCTATGGTCCTAGCAGTAAAAAAGTTTCTACCTCAGGGTGCATGGGTGGCTCAGACCATTAAGGTTCTGATTCTGGATCTCAGCTCAGGTCATGGTCTCGGGGTTCAGATTTGTGGGACTGAACTCTGTGTCGGGCTTTTCACTGACAACATGGAGCCTGCTTGAGATTCTCTCTCTTCCTCTCTCTCTGCCCCTCCCCCACGCTTTCTCTCAAAATAAGTTTCTGTCTCATAGTAAGGGCTTAATAGTTGAAAAAGAATGGATGACTTATTCTGAACCCAGTATATCAGCAATCTTAAGTCTTCTCAATCACTTTTATGAAATACTTCCAGAAGAAGTACGTGAAATAAAAATTTTCGTTCATTAGATCACAGTTGAACCAGAGGAGAGAAGGGATGAAGGTCATGGCTGAAGTGAGGTGGAATTCTCAAAATCTAAAGTATGTTCTCTTTTGGGGATCTTCATTCCCCAATTTAAAGAGATTACAGGGCACCTGGATGGCTCAGTCAGTCGAGCATCTGACTTCAGCTCAGGTCATGACTTCTTGGTTCACAGGTTCATGCCCCACATCAGACTCCGCGCTGATAGCTCAGAGCCTGGCGCCTGCTTTGGATTCTGTGTGTGTGTCTCTCTCTCTTCCCTTCTCCCCCACTCAAAAATAAACAAACATTTTTTTTTAATTTTGCAACAAAGACTTTACAAGCAAATAATTTTGAAGCTGGGAGATAAGTACATCCTACTATAATACATGTGTACTTTTCTATTTCCTCAATTTGTGTTAAGTTGAAATTCTTTATATATTTCATATATATTATAAAATAACATGTACATTTAATAATTTTTTAAAAACCTTTAAGTTCCTCCTGAGTCTTCCTAGTTAGAAGTTGATACTTTAAATTTAGGTGTTCCTTCATAGTTGCAAAGGTTATACTTTGAGGGTGTGTGTTATTTTACTTATAAGGGGGAGAATATGAGATATGACAATGGTAAAATCTTATATATCATGATAGGTGAATGAGAGTGATACTTCAGTAGGGGGCAGACAGAGAAAGCCTTGAGCATTTAAATGACAGAAAGCCCGGCTACTTGCAAGACATGCCTGTCTTATCAGATGACTTATAAAAAGATGCCCATTCCTCTGGATGAAGGCAGCTGCACCAGCACATCTGGCCTGGCGGAGCAGAACATGACCTATAATCAGCTTTCTCTCACCCCATGGTCAACAGCAGCCTTTGCAGAGTGTACAAACTTGATCACTTCAAACCTACACATGGCAGCCCAGGAGAGCCGTTACATCCTCCGAATCCCTTACCTCAACAGCAGCCTATTCTGCTTACTCAAATAAAGGTCATCCCGGATAGTGTAAAATATAGTTACCCAGCAACATTTGACAAAAATAATTAGCGCTAACTGGCCTGAATGAAAGTCACCCCCTCTCTGCACGTGTAACCTGCCTCTAGTCTCCTAGACAGAATGTTGTCTGAAAATAAACTCGGGGGCAGTTCCCTAAATGCTCCAAAGAGTGTAGATGTAATGTTTCCTCGACTTGAGGTTTTCTCTTTATTGCAGATGTATTCATAATTATTTTGGCTAACCAGAAGAAAATCCCAGAACTCACACATTTCCCTTCCTCCTTGTTCCCACATGATGACCGCACACTTCTAATGTCACTATTCTTTCTTGCAAGAGAATGGAGCCAGAGCTGGATGTACTATAATGAGAGGATAACACACGTGACATTTCTGCTGAGCTTTGAGAGCTGGGGCTCTAAAGCATGTAGGTGCAGGAGACTCTCTGATTATAGGGTGTTTCTGAGTTCCAGATGTCACCTGTGGTCCAAGACAGACAAGTCACTTGAACAGCACTTACTGAACTCTTCCTAAGCACCAGATCTCAAAGATGGGCTCCTGAGTTCTTTCACACCGATTTAAATGGCTACCTTCTTTTATATAAAAGCATGTAAAATGTCAGATTATTTGAACAGTACAATAACATATAATACTTCCAGGATTATTAGACACAAATTTTCTACAAAATGGTGGCTAGTAACACTTACCCGCTTCTAGCAAAATAGAAGTCATCTATCTTTGGCAATATGACTGACTACAGGATGAGGCCTTGAATGGTGAACTCTACTTCTGTTTGATGTGTACATACACTGCTGAGGTGTACTCACAAGTCAGTGTGAAAATGTGTCCTCCTGGGCAGTAAAATCTCGACTTAGAATCAAACAGAATTTATAAAATCTACTGAATTAAAAGCAAGCCAGGCATTTTTAAACTACTGTTATTATATATACACACATGGGATATATATACATAAGCCTGTACACAAACACACACACACACACACACACACACACACACACACACACACACAAACCACTTAAAAGTTAACTTTTCCTAAAAGTTAATAGTCATGATACAGTATTTAAATATAACTTGAGAGGAAAACAAAACAAACAAAGACAAAAAATAGGGGCATTTGGGTGGCTTAGTCAGTTGAGCCTCCAACTCTTGACCTCCTCGGCTCAGGTCATGATCTCACAGTTCGTGAGTTCAAGCCCCCCGTTGGGCCCTGTGCTGACAGTACGGAGCCTCCTTGGGATTCTCTCTCATTTCCTTCCTCTCTGCCCCTCTCCTGCTTGTACACATGTGTGCATGCACACACTCTCTCTCTTTCAAAATAAATAAACTTAAAAAAACAAGCACCCAAACAAAAATAAAACCCCCCAAACCACCAAACACTCTCAATTTTAAGTGGAATTGAAGTCCACAGAAAAAAAGATACATAACAAAGCAGGAGAAATTTACTTCAACTCATATGAAATTAAATATTTGTAGAAATGAAGGATGTTGGCAGAAATTTGATATCAGTAGACCTCTAGTGGTCATTAGAGTAACTGGTGATTTTACTATTTTTCATTACTGCCTCTTTCAGCATAATAAAACATCAAATGTTCAAGGGTTCCAGGATATTACCTTCAATGGCAAATGTGAAAACAGTATCAAATATCTTTTCATATCTCTAGAAAAACAAAACAAAAAACATAAAACTAACCTCCAAAGTAGGTTGGCCACAAACTATCACATAAAAATATTCTATTATTTTTACACTTGAAAAATGTCACTAAGGCTTTTAAATCCAGAGATTTGCCTTTTTAATTGTAAAATAATTTCTGTGCAAGAAGGAATCCAGTGTACGTATGTTAGGTGTTATTTCTTCTCATCTCAGATAATCGAAATGTTAGCATTTTCTTGAGTCAACATGTTTTAGCCTAAATTCAAGTCTGTGAGCTGTGAATACATGATTTTACTTGCAGGGGAGGCAATACGTAACATGCTTTTCCTTTATATTAAAATGAAAGAAATGTCGTTTTTGAAGGATGTTGGATATAAACCTCTCAATATTGGTCAGTTCACAGAAATTCACATTAAGTAGATGTAAACTATCTTCTAATTGGAAGTAAAAAGTCTCAGATCATGTCAATTTCCTTCTCCCCAATCTAAGTCACTCTAGTTAATGGTGACTTTTGCCCCTTATTAATAAAGACAATTGGTAAAATTCAAAGAATGTCTTCAAGCAGCAGTGTTCTTCCGGGGACAGTAATGTTGTGTCTACAGAACAACTTCCCTGAGACACAGATACATACCCTCAATGATATCACCTGAACAATGACAGAAAAATTACCTCCCACAAGAATGTGTTTCTTCACTACATGTTATCCAATAACTCATTAAAAAGTTTTTTAATGTTTATTTATTTAATGTTTATTTATTTTTGAGAGACTGAGAGAGAGTGTGAGCAGGGGAGGGGCAGGGAGGGAGGGAGACACAGAATCTGAAGCAGGCTCCAGGCTCTGGGTTATGACTCATGAACCACGAGATCATGACCTGAGCTGAAGATGGATGCTTAACCAACTGAGCCACCCAGGCACCCCTCAAATAATTCATTTTAAATAGGTAAGTGTAGGAGAAGATAAAACATGTAATAACTCATGTTCAAGCCAACTGGGTATACCTAACAATGAAGCTAATATGAAAGCAGTAATTCAAAAATCACTCAATGGGATCAAAACAGCATAGTTTTAAAACATCTTTTGATCTAGAAAAGGATTTTTGAAATGTCTAGTGATTACTTATAAAAGAACATCGGTTCAGAATGAACCTGCTTTCCAATCTCCTATAGAGTACTAAAAAAAGAAGGCCATTGCTCAGGATGATAAATTTAAGACAACCGTGAGGGTACCTTAGAAACGTCAACTCCCAAGCTCTACCCCAAATTCAACGATGATTACCACTGACATCTGTATTCCACGTAGAACTGGTTTAAATCCACATGATCACCAACTTAAGTGTACAAAAAGGGGACATTTTCCTTTTTAAATTGAATTCAGTTTACTTGTCCCACTCCTGGTCAGGGAGGGAAATTTGCCACAAGGAGGACGTTCAGTCATTTCCAGTGAAAACTCAAGTCTTGTTCATAGAACCATTCTGTCTTGTGAACTTGTCAGGATTCTAACGACTCACACTCCTTTTCCTTTTTCCTAAGGATCTCAGTGACATGATATTGAATAAAGCTCGGGAAAAGGAAGAAGAAAAAAGGAGGCCAATTTATTCTGTGCTCACTGTTCACCATGAGAAGACAACTTTCCTCCACGGAAAGAGTGACGTTCTCACCAGATGTCTGCCCTTGTGGAGTCTGCTTATGACGACCACCAGTCTGCCAAGGCTTCCAAATGGTAGGTTCGGGACATTTCTTCCCAACCTCAGAGATTCTTCTGGTTCAGCAGATCTCTCAGCTGCTTCCTCCTACCTACCCCAGGTTGGCGAGTCGGTCAAAAGGCTTCCTCTCACCCTATTACCTAAGTGCCTCACGATTTGCTGCTCACTCTTCAGATGCCATGTTGGACGCATTTCTCTGTGAGGTCTGCAGTCTTCCTAACCATACTCTGGGTAATGAGACTCTGTTCTTTCATCCTTCAAGCATATTTCAATTACTTTGCTGCCCTGGCCATGGCCACTAGGCTTTTCCCAGAGAACCTTGCAGCTCATCTCTCTAAATTGCTCTTTCCCACATACAGTAGGAAGGTTAACTTTGGGGAGGAAGCCAAAGTTCCATGTAATTATGCATTCTTGTCTTTCCTATAATTTATTCATTAAGACCCCTAGGCTTCTGCTCCTGTTTAAAGCCAATTTCTTAGAATTCTATTCTATGTTTGGATCTTGCCAATGAAGGCCATGATTTGACAGATGTATATCTGTGCTATTAATTTTAAAGTATCTACTTATGCACTCAAAAGCCAAACAACTGATTGTTTATTCTTCCTATAATATGCTTAGCCTAAGGGCAGTTCATTTGAAAAGCCCTGGACCCTGCTTGAAAGGAGATGTGGTGAGCGAAGGTAAGAGGACTTGAAACACCAAGCACACACAGTTTAACATCAAAATATCCCCCCGTTATACCTGACAGTGCATAAAGCACATGGCTTTGGCACCTGCAGTTGCTTCTGCCCAAAGTGCTCATGTGCGTATCTTCACCTGTGAACCGGTTTGCACCTCCTGGATATGCATCACTTTTTCAGAGAGACGTTTCCAACTCTCCCCTGGCCAGGTTAAGTCAGTGCCACTGCTGTCCTCTCTCATGAGGCTCCTTCTATTCATAGTGGTTGTCACAATTTGTAATCACAAAGTTAGTCTTATGTCCCCACTTGACTATATATGAATATCAATAGTGTAGATATTTTTATGTTTTACCCACTACTGAATTCCAAGCACTTTATATAGTTCTGGCATATAGTAGGTGGTCAATAAGTATTTTGTAAATGGTCATATTATCTTATCGGTTCCCTTCATAGACTCTGTGAGGTTAATAAGGCAAATATTACCTTCAAACGGAAGATCCTTAGGTTAATATATATGAAATAGCATGCATCAGGACATTTTATGTCATAGACCTGGGATTTATACTTTGGTCCTATGAACCCTGGCCTACCGCCGTCCATTATACTACATCCATATCCAATGTCACCTTTAACAATGGCTTGAAATCTGCTTTGTAAAGAATTCTTAGTAAAACACTTCCTTAATAAGGTAAAATAATATTTTTAGTAACAAAAAAGCAGCATGGTTTAGTGGAAAGAAAACCAAATACAGGTTTAATTTTGAAATGAGAATAATATGTGACCCAAAAGCCCATTCTGATTATTAAACTGAATAACATTATTATAATATCACTACAATGGGGTAAGAAACATTTTCAAAAGGAAGTCAAATGACCTTGTCTATCCAGAGCTTATTTATAAAAGCTTCATTTCCAGAATAACATTTTATAGTCTTCTTTTTCAGAAAACATGAATTGATCCTCATCTCTAGATGCAAATGCAAAAGTTGGACTCTTTACAGATTGGCCAGTTAACAAACCCTATGAACATGTAGGGATATTCCTAATCATTAGACAAAAAATACACCCAAGTGGTAACTGGTTCTATTATTATCCCTCAATTCAATCAATATAAGTTCTCAAAGCCACAGTATCTTACCAGCATTTATAACCTTTATGGGTCTAGTTCTGTTCTTTTCACAAACACAAGTACAGTAATTTCAATTTATAATGTTTATAAATATTTATAATATTAGAAGCCTTCTTTTGAAGTTTGCTGTTCTATTTTTAAAGTTTACTCATATTTGGTATGATTGAATATACCATTATTATGTAAGTTTTCCTAACTTAACCTGGATATTTTCCACATTATGCAACCTTTAATATTCTTTCAAAAATGTTTTTATTACATTAACATGAGTATTATTGTTATAAAGTATGTTATTTTAAGATGTGCCTTGTATGATTGATATTTTCAAAACAGCCTATTCATCTGGATGTTTTATGTAGGAAAACAGTCCTCTTCATCAAAAAATGTACACTTTATTGTTATTCACACAAAGCAAAACTGAAATGTTACCCCCAAAAAGCTTACAAGATAAATCATTATTGGCATAATTGGATGGTCATGAATGAGAAGTGGTTATTTTTCTCCCCTTTCTGCCGAAGCTTGGTCTTATTATTTAGAATAAAGCACAGTAAAGTAAAATGAGAAGATTTGCAATAATGAATGCAGCAGCAGAGGTCAATCATAATTTCTTATTGTCCTTTCCAATAAGGGGAGAATAAAGGGAAATGAAAGAAGTTGTCAAAAGTCAATTACATATTTAACAGATAAAAGGAAACATGAATTTTAAACATAGGACAATTATTGTCAAGAGGTGTTACTGAAATAAACAGATTTTAAGTTTGTTGCTCCTGATGAAGTCAACAGATTTCAAGGGCTAGAAATAGTATTTTAATTTCTTTATAACACTGCAGAAACAAAGAAGCTATATACATGAAAATAGGGAAGTATGGGAAAACATCTACAAGTAGCTATTATAGACATTTTAAAAAGCACAAGCAATACTAAAACATGAGCCAGAATATTAATTCGCTGTTGAGAAAATAAGAACGCGATGAAACACGTGAGCATGTCTGGCAGAAACGACTGTGCATAACCAAGCCTAAGTTACATTATACGATAAATGCAGTGGTGACAGAGGTGGACTTGTGGCAACTTAGAAACTCCTCTTTAGAGAGATGGGCTCCAGGTCCATACCATCCGTGTTCTGATCCTGTTTCTAGCACGCTGCAGCTGGGTAATGACAGACGAGTTTTTGACCCTCCACGTCCTCATTTCTACCATAAAAATAACAACAGTTCATGCCTCACAGGATTGTTGTGGAAATCTGAAAAGTTAATTCTTGGGGAAGCACCCTCCAGTAAAGAATCAAGACAATTCTAGTCGTCGCTTATCCTCAACTTTCTGTTGGAACTACCTTACTACAATCCGATTTTCAATGGTTAAATTCAGATGAGAGTCTAGATGTTTTTCATCAATTCAAAAATAGAATTATGCACATCGCATTTGAGATAAACAAACTGCTGATGTCGCTGACATGCATTAAGTGAGTAAGCATGTCCTCGCTGAGCCCAATTTAGAACCCTGACATCATTGTTCAGTGCACTAAACTCCCCTGTACCTATAATGCTAATCTGATTTTTCTTGATTGCTTTATCATAGATTTGAATAAAAACAGCTAAGCAGTGATGAGTTGTAATTTTCTTTCTGTATGATGCACGAATGTATTCTCCAGGATGTTATTATGCAGTAGCAATAATGATATGTTAGTGAAATAAATCCCCAGACTCAGAGATGGGCTGATTGATATCTGACTGCCAAAAATCGCAAAGTTTCTGAAATGTATACAGACAGTTAAGGTTGTCAAACTTCAATGATGTTTCTGTTAAAGGAAATCCTAGAAAACCCTCCTGCACCTCCGGAGCTCAGGATAAATGTTATGAAAAGTGCTTGAAGGAAGATAATCGTAATTGTTCGAATTACTAAAACTAACTCCTCCTCCCTCCCACCTTCTCTCCCATCCCTTCCACACACACACAGCCATCCCTCCCCTTCCTTTCTCTCTTGGCATACACACACGTGCATACACATATACATATATGTAGGAAGGAATAAGGGATAAGAACTCTTATGAATGATGTGCATGAGGAAGAGAGGAAAAGGGGGAGCATTAATTTCACATACTGGCAATACCTACCAGCCTTTGTGTTGACTACAATTTCTTACCAAAGACATGGAAGATTGGCCGCAAAAACAAGAGAGAAAATGGTTCTGGAAGATTCCTGCAGTCAGGATTGGAGGCAAAGTGGTCACGATCACCCTGGTTCCCTAAGCACTCCTCATACATGTACCTTGGAATAAAATATCTGAAACTAATATTATATTGTATGTTAACTAACTGGAATTTAAATTAAAAACAAAAAGGTTAATAAATAAAATGGCTGTTTAAATAAGGCAAAGGCTAAGGGGTGCCTTGATTTCAGCTCAGATCATGATTTCGAGCCCTGTGTCAGGCTGCACTACAGAGGATTCTCTCTCTCCTCACCTCCTCCTTGCCCCCCCACTCTCACTTTCTCTCTCTCTCTTATTTATAAGTAAATAAACTTAGAAAAAATATGGCAAGGGCTAGCTAGGAGAAGGATGGGGGTGTCTACATCATTCTTTAATCCCTTCCTCTAGCCTGAGAAAATACTTAAAGCAGTTCAAAGATACATAGAACATGATAGAGTCCTATTTATCTTTTAAAGGAAAATGTTTTGTCAGGATGAAAACAACAGAAAATATTACGAACATGAAAAAGAATCCTAAAATCGTGCACATTCAGAGTATTCTGGAGCTGGAATAAGTCTTAGAGGTTATCTGAGCTTCTCATTTACAGATGTAGAAATGGTTGCCCAAAGATAATACTTCTTAAATAAGACTGCAAAACTAGAGCTGGGATAAGAAACCAGGTGTCGAGATTTAAACCTAAGAGATTCTTCATGCTGCCTCCTTCATGAATTCACTTCAGGATCTCAAAGCTACTTTACTGTTCCACTGCTCCTGAGTGGGTTGGGGAGGAGGACAGGGGAGACAACAATAGGCATCAGAAACCGCAAAGTGAGATGTACAAAGGACAGAATATTCATTTATGGGCAAGGAAATCAACTGCCTGTCTATTGTTTGGCAAGAAAGACTGAGTATAAGAGTTGAATCCACATTCATCTCAGAAGCAAGCAGATGAAGAAATTTCAAACATTATTTCAGTTCAAAAACTATGTTCTATGATATGTCAAACACTGTTCTTGGCTCCAAAGGCAGGGAGCAAGAAGGCAGATGATGTACCGTTTCCCACCTGGAGGCGTTCCCAGTCAAACAAATAGTAGTGATAAGAAAACAATTCTGCTACAAATTTATAATGAATGTAATGAAATATCCTTTTAACTGTTTTCTTCAATATTCTCTGACTAGTCCTTCCTTTTGTGAACCTATCATCCAATTATGATCTTTGTAAACATGGTAAATAAAGATTTTTATGGTCAATTTAGCACCATTTTGTAACTGCTTTATCTCTGTACAACTCTTATGCAACACCAGCTTCAGAGCCCTGAAATTATTCAACCCTGAAATTATTTTTATCCAAAGGCTAAAGTTGTTTGTTTTTCTTTTAAGTCATAATAAACTGACCCACACTAGCAACAAAACAGTTGTAAAGAAAAACAGCATGGGGTTGACTTTATGAACGGTGAAAGTTTATGAACGGTGATAGTAAAACAAAAATTTAGAAAAAAAGTTAGCCACTTAGACTTTCAAATGTAAAATTCAAGTGGTTTTGATTCTATAATACAGATGGACACATGAATTTACAGGTTCAAAATTTATCTGAATCAATGGTCAGAAGATATATGCTTTCTAACATCTCCCCAATGTCATGTGCATTCTTACTTATTTACGCATTGTCAGACAGATAAAACTCAATATTCAAGGATTAAAGGGCCTAGGATCTGCTACTTAGTCCCAAAAGAATTTTGGCATCTCCTGGAGGTACTAAAATATTGAATGTTGGATCCATGTAATCATTCATGGACCAGTGAATACTACCATGAAGTTAATGACCACGCACAAGAACAATACTTCAAAACAAAGAATTAACCCAGAAGTAAAATTCCAAATTAATCTGACATCCTTCACTGATCAGATTAGACCCTCCAAGTCAAACTGGAGCCTAGCCAATTTCCCTTAATTTTCCAGAGATCCAGGACCTCGCTAAGATTAGACTGGTATCCAGAGTGTGCAAGCTTTAGACTGAAATCAATAGGCTAAACAAGCACTCACTTATATAAAAAACCACTTATGGAATATAAGTAAAAATGAAGAAGTGGAATTTTAACTTAAGAGAAAAGTAAATTTTCAAATATTATCACTCTAAATACAAAAAAATATTTCCTACAAAAGCCTTTAAAGTAAATGCATAACTAAGCATATTTTTCCCATACTTACGTTTCCCAGGTAAGCCAAATTGCTATTTCTTCTTCTGCTTTTGAAAATCGAGGAACTGCCCAAAAGCAGTTACACACACACACACACACACACACACACACACACACACACACACACGAGCATATATAATATTACAAGAATCTAGCAATCAAAACTTCCTCCAATTAATAGAACATTCCATCTATCTATTTTCTTTATATTACATACAAAGATACTTTATATTTCTGAAAATTATGACATAATGATTCATAGAGCAACCACCATGAAAAGAAAGCTTTCTAAACATTTCATTGGTATGGGGCACCTGAGTGGTTCAGTCAGTTTAAGTGCTTAACTCTTGATCTTGACTCGGGTCATCATCTCCCGGACCTGTGGGTACCGCTCTCTGGTGGCAGTACAGCCTCCTGGGGATTTTCTGTCTCTCTCTCTGCCCCACGACTCCCCTCTCTCTCAAAAGTAAATAAATAAGCATTTAAAAATATTTTTAAAAACCGCCTGTGTAACTACCTCAATCCAGAATAATTAATTAAACCTCTCATGTAAATTATTTTTTAATTTGGCTTTAGAACAACTTGCACTAACAAAAAGTAGCAGCATTATATCATTCTCAGGTATTTCAAGGCAGGCAGTGTATGCAACTTAAAAATTGAAAACAACACCTTTAAGAACAGATTCAATTTGGGTAGTAAAATCCTTTATTATGTTTATGTAAAAAGTTGCTTTTAAATATTTTTTGCTTTATGTAAAATCTCTTAAACAATTAGAAACTATTAAAGGAAGGCCAAGTTTTAGAACAAAGAAAGTGACTTCCTTACACAAGACAATATAATGTCAATAGGGAATTTGGTATTCCACCTAAAAAAAATGTTAATAGCTTTTCTAATTAAAACTCACCATCATAAAAAAATTAAATACTAAATTTAATTTTGTATTAAGTATACTGTTTTATATCATTTTTATTAAAAACATGTTTTATTAGATTTTCCAGCTAAATTAAATGGTGAATAGTCACTGCTTTTATTGCCAGTTTATATGCTTTAATAATTACTTGAAACTATCCCATTCAGCTAAATTAGATGCAATTTTAGTCATGAACACACTTTTAATAAAATTTTGCTCATATATACAGCAGTAAAAGAGTGTTGTGCGGATGTGTACTCTAAAATTAAGTCCAAATGCATATGATACTCAGATCAATAAGACTACAAACAGATTGTAAAATTTAATAGATGAGTAGAGAAGCATTTTCAAAAAGTATGAAAGATCTGCAATATATAACAACTGTCATAACCAAGAAAACAGGGTTAACTGAGTCCCACCCATATCAACCTTCACTCTGAAGGGAATTCAGAAGGAGATGCTGGCTATGACTCACTACCCTTTAGACTGTTGCTACCTTCACCCTCCTAAACTTCCAGGTAGAAATGTGAGGAAAGTAAAAGCACAGCCTGGAGCACTGGCTCCAGACTTTTCCCCAATGATTGTCTCAGTTTTCTCATTTGAGGTGGTCCCATGAAGCTGGTCATTTTACAAATGTGTAAGTCAAGATATATACAATGCACATGTGTATTCGTCATTGTTCCTAAACAGAAATACCAACTTCAATAACAGTTTTATTTTCATGGTCTTCATGTTCTACTTTGAGTTATTTTAAAGCATGAACTATTAGGTTGAACCAATATGGCAATTTCATACTGTTCAACCTTACATGTCAGGTTCATGCTTATAATCCCAGTGTGTAGCTCATTGTGGGTTTCAATAGGTATTTGTTGAATTGATAATGAAATAGTGGGTCTCTCGCCACTTACCTTTACCTAAGTATGCTCAAGGCTCCAAGTAAGGTACTTATTAATATTATATGCCTGAATGAGACATGTGCCTTCATGTTGTCTACTTAGCTCATGAATATGCTTCTTTTTTTTTTGAGGGGGGGTGTTAATGCTATATTATAAAAGTCTTAGTGAGAGGTAAAGATCCCTATTACAGAAGCCAAAGGGGCTCAAAAAATCTTGGAAAAATATTTCACACAAAAATGTTATTTCAATTGGTTTCTTACTAACATATTTGGAAACCTGTACACTATATATTGTTAAATAGGAAAAGTGTTCCAGACTCAAGTGTTATCAAACAAAATATTTATGCATTCCTGAAACTGGAATTTAACCCCAGCTAGATGCTAGAGAGATTTATTATACTCATTTGTTCTAATCAAACTAGGTTTGAAAGACTAAGTGGACATCAGTGAGAATCAATTTTTTTCCCAAAATTCAAAACAAGATATATTTCTAAGTTTCAGAAACTGTCTTCAGACTTATAAAACCTGAGAGCAATATTTTTTAAAAAAAATATATAGATGATTTTACTCAAAAGTATGCAATTCAAATGATTAAAATGTAAAATATTTACCTATTATTTAGCCACCCTAGAAAATATTTATAACTTACATAAATTCTATTATTTTCAATAAACTGATATTTATGGTAAAAAATTTGCCTGTTTTTAGCAGTGAAGTAAAACCTAAAATTCTTCAGCTTATTATAATTAAGGATGACTGTGTGTTTGTATGTGTGTGTGTGTATGTGTATTATGTATATGTAATAGTTAAATATTTATATGCAGGTTATCCACTAAATTCCAATTCAATTTTTTCCTATTTCTCAAAATTGATCTGACCAAATGAAAGATATCAAAACATATCTAGAATACAAATATTATGCAAAAGGGGAGGATTTTTAAATTCTAGCAAATAAACTATTTCCACATGTTAACAGAGTCATCAAACACATCTTTGAATTCAAGTTGCCTTGAATATACTTCTTCCATCCATCACGGGTAGACATTAAAGTGTTAATTAACTTTTTAAAAGAGTCTTTCCTCTTTTTTGTTTCTATGCATTATCACAGCCCTTTGCCTGGTACATAGGATGTAGTTTGTTAAGATTCAAATGTATTCATAAATGAAGTAGCAAATACAGCAAAAAACAAAAAAAACAAAAAAACAAAAAAAAAAACCTTAGCTAAAAAAAAGTCTCTTTTTATTCCACTGAGTCAAGAAACAATCTGAGGACATTGAACACACTCTTAAAAGCAATATATTCTGTGATGTCATCAGCAAAACCATACAAAAATAAGGGCTAACGGGAAATGTGTACATTTTTTTCTATTGCAATCTCTTACTTTTAAAGATGATCAAGGTAATGTGCAAAGTACCTCAACTTTCCTTAGTATGCCTATGATCTTTTTTTTTTTTTTTCAGTTTATTTACTTAGAGAAAAAGCAGGATGGGAAGAGAGAAGGGGGAGAGAGAGAATCCCAAGCAGCCCCACACTGTCAGCACAGAGCCCAACGCAGAGCTCAAACTCATAAACCTTGCAATCAGGACCTGAGCTGAAATCAGGAGTCGGATGCTTAACCGACTGAGCTACCAGGTACCCCTGTATTCCAACAGTCTTAAGAAAATGGGCAACAGGAAAAAATACAACAATTTTTTGTGACTCAAAAATACAGAAATCCTTTGCTGTTATGTAATAACATGTTTGAGATTAATAAAGTACAAATATTCCCTTGCAAAACTATCAGTAATATACAATACAGTGTTGACTCAGACAAGCAATTAAAATGGTTCTTATAAAAGTATACTTCTATCAAATGAAGTTGAATGTTTATTTTGAACTGAAACTTTCAAGTCTGTCTCTAAATCTGATACTTTTCTGTTACCAGACATCCTTTAATATATAACCTAAGGCAATAACAGCAAAGCAAATAAATCAGCTGTTTATAGAATGTACACATTCAGAATAAAATAATTAAGAAAAAAGTATTTTATTGAGCTATTACGTACTCCCACGAATTTCTAGAATCTAGATTCAAGGACAGAAGCCCAAGTGACCACATTTCTACATATAATCCATTTAAATAGATGGCAGAATTAGACCCTTACAAATTGCTGAGCACCTGAATACAGAGCGTCGTGAAGCTTCTTTGATCTGGGAATGCCTTTTGGAATTCTGTAAACCACAGCCATTGCACAAAGGTGCTTTTTTCATAATAAGCTACCTATATTTCATGATAGCTTCAAGGACCTCCTGCTTTTTTGATTAACTCAAGGGATTATGCAATCTTTAAATGATTTTACCTTACAGGCATTATTTTGTCCGTAATAAAGTTTTACATAGCTTACTATATTTTACTCAAACTCCAGTGAAGGTGGCCAAAGGATACATACTTCTAGTTATAAGTAAGTCTTAAACATATAATATACAGCATGATTATAGTTAATAGTTATGTATTGCACATTTCAAAGTTGATTCTAAAAGTAGAATCTAAAAGTGCGTGGGGTGCCTGGGAGGCTCATGGGGTGAAGTGTGACTTCAGCTCAGGTCATGAACCCACGGTTCGTGGGTTCAAGCTCTGCACTGGGCTTTGTGCTGATAGCTCAGAGCCTGTGTCTCCCTCTCTCTCTGCCCCTCCCCCACTCATGCTCTGCCTCCCTGTCTCAATAATAAATAAAAACATTAAAAAATTTAAAAAAAATAAAAGTTCCTACCACAGGAAAAAAATGTAACTGTGTATGGTAATGGATGTCAACTAGACCTATTGTGAACATTTCACAATAAATGCTTATATCGAGCCATTATGTTGTACACTTGAAATTAACATAATGTTATATATCAATTAAATCTCAATTTTGTAAAGGTAAAGTAGGTTTGGGGTGCCTACATGGCTCAGTCCCTTAAGTGATTCCTGAGTTCGACTCATCAAACCCTGCATCAAGCTCGCACTAACAGCACAGAGCCTGCGTGGGATTCTGTCTTTCTCTCACCCTCTGCCCCTCCCCTGTTTGTACATACATGCTCGTGTTCTCTCTCTCTCTCAAAATAAATAAATAACCTTAAAATAAACTTTGTTGATTTATGGAAGCATTACAAGCTAAAAATAAACAAAATAAGATGAATATTATACATCAATCTTCCCTTTTCTAAATTCTTCATTCCAGGTTATGTCTTTTCGACCTTCACCTAATGAGCCCAGTGGCAAGACTTTTCTTTCTCTCTCTTTCCCCAAGACACATAATATACATATATCCCCAATGAATATATATTATTTCCCTTGGCACTGAATATATTGCAAATCTTTCATAACCACAGTGAGGAAAACATTTTTAAAGGGATTTTTAACTCTTCATTTTATATTGTGCCCAATAAAGACATTCTTATACCTACCTGTGTTATAATCATAGGTAAGGATTTCTAAACATCACAACATCTTATTTTAATTTCTTAACAAGAATAAATTAATCATGTTGTATTAAAGAAAATAGAACACTTTAATTTTAAATTTAAAATGTTGTATTATTCATATTTATAAATATTAAACTAGAGTTCCAGCTGACTGTTAAAATAGGAGATTTTTCTCAATTTCTCTAAAGACTCCAGACACACC
Organism: Helogale parvula; assembly: GCA_004023845.1. NCBI lineage: Eukaryota > Metazoa > Chordata > Mammalia > Carnivora > Herpestidae > Helogale > Helogale parvula. The sequence goes on along the minus strand of PJEM01004844.1, from coordinate 65,141 downwards.
AAACCCACGGCTACAGAGAAAATAATTTAACTGCCAAGTCAGAGTAAAACAATATTCTAGACCTACACATCTGATCCAGTACCCACTGGCCACATGTGACTATTTTAATCTAAATTAAAACTAATTAAAGTGAAATGAAGTTAAATTAACCTTAGTCCCTCAGTTGCACTAGCAGTACTTTAAGTGCTCAGTAGCTGCAGTGTGGCTGGTGACTACCATCAGCATAGAACATACAAAGAGAGACCATTTCCATTATCTCAGAAAATGGACTGAACACGCTTCTTAGACTCTTCCCCAACCTCCACTTCTAAACTTCTCTTTATTGGGTCTCTTCAGTCTCCATCTTACAGGATTCTTACCCGGATCCACCTTTTATGCCTATACCAGTTGTTTTCAACTTAGGGAGATTATGCCCTCCACCCCCATTGGACATTTGAAATGTCTGAACTAGGTGTCTAGTGCCCAAGTCAAGAAATTTTGGAAGGGACTAGATTGAAGATGTGTGTGGACTGCCCACCCAAAATTGGATTTGTTATATCATAAGTAGGTGACTACTCCCCAATGCCACTTAACCCATGTACACATGTAAACCCCTAGATCCAATGTAAGTCTAGCACCAAGAGTCCCCCCTGACTTAAGAAAGGTAGACGTAAACTACAGGTTTTACTACCAAGAATTCTTATTTTTTCAGAGGCTGGAATTTTCCCACATTGGTTATTTGAACAGTAATCAAACAAGGGTTATATCGTGTATACTTCTATTCCTTTAGATTGTATGTTATATGGACGTAGGGACCATGTCTCCTTTCCTCACTCGACTACATATACATTCACCATACAGAAAGCTCTAAAAGGTAACAATGGATGAGAAAAACAAGATATGGAATAGTGCAAATAATATGAACTTATTTTTTATATATTTTTTCGAAGTTTATGATTTTGAGAGAGTGTGGGAGAGGCAGAGAGGGAGGGAGGGAAAGAGAGAATGAACATATTCTTATAAATGGTAACCAAACCTTCTCAGTATGTACATATGTTTGTTTATGTGTGTGTGTCTGTGTGCTTAGGTATGTTCATGTATGCGTGTATTTGTGTGTAAGTACAAAGAAAAATGAAATGATACAGTAGTTTGTCGACATGGATTACCTATGGGAGTGCTATTATCAGAGGAAAGGAGAAAAGAAGAAAAAAGCAAATAAAAAATATGTAAAACTTATGTGAAAAATCATGGTAATGGTAAAAAGTTGTATTTTCATTTTTTTAAATAATGGAGCATTTAAGAACTACTTCAAATAGAACAACTGAAAGGAAAATCAAAAGCATAAATCTATTCCCTAATATGGCATTTGTATTCTAGAAGAGAAACAGCTAATAAATAAGAAAAATAATATTTCATACAGTGATACGTCTTCTGAAGAATATTAAAATTTAGGTGTTTGGGGAAGAGAGTCCGGAGCGAGGAGAGATATCAGCACTTAGAGAGGCAAATCTGGGATTCATCAAGGTGCTACATGAGTCAGTGTGATCATTTCGAGTCAGGATAGGGGAGCAGAGAGCTCCGGGTTCTCCAAAGTGGACTGGCAAGGATGAAAGCGTACCTGGGACCAGCAAAAGAAGTAAGGGGAGAAAGTGGAGACGATGAGACAACTTTTACAGGCGTTTTGCTGGGAAGCGTATTATGGGAATGGTGCAGAGAAATGGGGCTCTGAAGGGAAGGGCACCATGGGATAAATGGAGGCTTTCTCAGGAGGACATCTATCTCTCCCACCATGCTTATATACTGATCCTGGGGAAAACCCAAGATGCAGGAAAAGGAAATAAGTCCTTGCAGAAGAAAACTCAGTGTGAAGTGAGCAGAAAAGGCATTTATGTAAGAGAAGACTTAGGTTTAGGTTGGAGAAGGAATGACTATGTCCTTATCCTTGAGGCATGCATCAATGTATGACAAGAAAGTGCTTTCCCTCAAGAGTAAACAGTATTTGAAATTATTCCACTGAATCTTATTAGAATCAATATAGATTTATATCACATCAGCTATCCCCTAGCAAAATATCCACAACTGACAACTTCAATCAAGAAAACCATGAGTTTGTATCATGAGACACATCCTCTTGTTATTACATTCTCCAAAATTATAGACTAAAAATGACAATGATGTAAATAGGCAAAGTACGTGAACAAATATTAGTAGAGTGATATATCCCTAAATATATTTATCACTGATATATAGTTCAGTTATTCTATGCTCCTAGTGCTATACAATTTCAGTAAAAGTCAAAATCTGCAGGTCTCTACTCAGATTTTAAAAGAAAAAAGATAATTTTTATCTAAGCCAGAAAAATTTCATTCTTAGAAATTTCCCAAAATTAGGGCACCTGGGTGGCTCAGCCAATTAAGCGTCTGACTTTGGCTCAGGTCATGACCTCAAGGTTTGTAGGTTCCATCCCCCTGTCGGGCTCTGTGCTGACAGCGTGAAGCCTGGAGCCTGCTTCAGATTCTGTCTCCCTCTCTCTCTGCCCCTTCCCCATTCATACTTTTGTCTCTGTGTTTCTCTCTCAAAAATAAACATTTAAAAAGTAACTTTCCCAAGTAAATGTCCATTCTACTACAATAGCTCCGCCACTCTGCAGTAGGTGAGACATTTTAAGGCCACTGATCAGTGCACACCTCATTCCTTATAATTCATGCCAACAAGGACACCAACATCTTTTAGACTCATCTGAATTGTGAAAAAGAAACATGCTTGCCACGTTGTTTTCTGAACTTTTGATATACTTAAAACTAAGGATTTCTTAAATTTTGACAGCAAAAGCAGATCGCTAACCACAGCTAGAAATGCACCAATCTTTTACAACCAGTTTTTAATAGCAAGCATCAGAGAGTGCAAGGGAAATCTTTCATTTCCATATCTACAGATGTAGGCACAGAACTCTACACTCAAAAAGTTCATGCAAACTTGTTAATTACAGGAATAATAAACTAATGTTGGATGAAATTGGCCAACTGCCTTCTATTTATAACCCTTAATTTTCATTCACAATTATCTTAGTAAGGCACATTTACTTCATACATAATTTTATACTTACAAAGACAGAAATCTACGAAGATGATTTTTAAAGATCTCTGCAAACAGTAGACCTAAAATATTAACTGCCTGGTCTACCTTCTCTACGTATCCAGTTTACTTCCTATCAACAACATTTGGATAATTCAAGAGTTTCCAGTGGACCCAGGAATAAGAGATTATGATAGATTTTTCCCTTACAGCTTTATAAAGTAGCTCAAAATCCCACCAAAAATCTTCTTACCCAGCAAAATCACCCTGGTAAAATTATCCTTTTATATAAATTGTTTTTTAATTACAACTTTGTCTTCTAGGAAAATTAAAACATTCAAATTACTCTTCTGATCATTTTTAGACTCTTAATATTATGGCCCAAGAAACCAAAGCTAGGAAACATCGCAGAAACCCAAACTACACTGACACAACACATTTTAAGTTCAGGGAGCAAAACATGGGAAAGCTTGGATTTTTAGAACTAACATCTGTTTTGAACAAAGTACTTGAATCTAAAAATAATAAAGTAGATCGTGGAACCTGAGGTTACAGAAAAGTCCCCATAGGAACAGATAAAAACGTCAGCACAAGAGCATGAGATGGTTGTTGTTTCAATAAATTCTGACTTGGGTTTTTGTTGTTTTGTTAATTTGTTTGTTCAGTTTGAAAGGCTTACCATCTTGCTGGCCATGAAGAGCCTGAGGACTCTGCATTCTCTCCTCAAGATTGGAGCTAAGATCAGAGTTCACAGCTGACATCCGTGTTGAATCGCTCATATCAAATTCATCACTCTCTATTGAACTTTCATCCTGAAAATGGTTTTAAAATATCATCAAGCATCATAAAATATAGCACATTCAAATAGTGACCATTATATCTACAGGGTCAATTAGAGTTTAGCTAGTACAGAACTCAGTAAAATGTGTTACATATTAACAGATACTTGAAATAACAAATAATGTAATGATTTATTTCTTTAAGGAATTTCAAGGCTTGTGAAAAATCAAACAATGTATCTATATATAGGCAGATTTAAAAGGCAAAATAATGTGTTTAGGAAGGGTATACTTGAAGAATTATCCTAAATAACGAAAAAATGTTTTTTAATTAGTAAAGCCCTTTCTAGGACAGTCAATTGGAAAACATAAAACATAGAGAAATATGTTTTGAGTCCAAAAATAAATGATCTAATAAAATATTATAAGCAAAAAGCTTAATATGCAATAAGAAAACCTTAACCAAAAAAATTTCCTTGGAAAACAAGATGGATTCTAATAATTGACAGTTACATGGCTAGATCGAAAATCCACACTTACTAAAAGCAAGGTTTTAACACATCCCTTCTTTCCTTACAAGTGAATATGCACAGTACCGCAACCACAAAAGTTTTTGGTAGAAGTGTGAAAGATCCATTTTCCAAAAGCCCGTTCGCGGAGTGGCTGAATTACCAAAAGGCCAGTTTTTCAAATGGCCAATTCATCAAAATCTGTCAAAAATTCAGTTAAACCAAATCTAAGATACTTTGCTGTAGTCATTTCACTGATGCAAACTCCTTTTAGAGAACTGATTTTTGGCCAAATGGTGTGCATATGTAGGCAGGAAGAGCTGACAAACCTGTGTAACATATTGTAAGTATTTAATCAAAATCACCAGGTTTGATTTAACTTGTAAATATCTGATCTGAAAGTTTAGTATTAATATAATAATTGGCAACAGCTGTGGTAGTAGTGCTATTTATGTTACATGTAACTGTTCTTTTTATTTGTTTACTCACTTCATCTTTATCACAACCTGTGAGTCAGGTAACAGGATTCATCCATTTTTACAGATTGAGAAACTGAGGCACAGAGCAGTTAAAGAATGTATCCCACTATCATATACCGGAACTGGGATTTATATGAAGTCACTCACGCTTGAGAACATAACTTCTTTGAACAGCAAGAGTTACCTTGGCTTCATAAATGACATCTTGGTATCAGCAAAGAAGTTGCTATGGTTAGGGGACAGGAACGTTCTAGTAGACTAACATATTGGCATTCTGATCCATAGGTCAGGTCAAGGTGAATTTACTGTCCTTCCTTTATGAAGGGTCTGATCATGTGCGGGTAAACTGAGTAGCACTAGCTCTTCCTTAATTCAGCAAGGAAATGCCACCCTGTGAGGCCTCTGGGCACTGAGCCACAAAGACTTCTCCCGGCGGCATGCCCTCTCTCGGTACACTATGTGGTCTCCAATTCTAAATTCTAAGAAAATCCAAAGCATCTGAAATAAATATATATGTTAAAAAGAGAAAATATAACAGAATTCAATGTGGATGTCAATCTTATCAGTATGTACCATATACATATACATACTTATATATATGCACACATGTAGGTGATACAGATATTTATTATACATACTACATATAGTGTCTGTGATATGATAATATTTTAGAGCACATTCTCTAGAGCCAGAATGACTGATTCAGATACAGCTCTGCCACTTAGATGTGTTACCTTCAGTAAGTTACCTAACCTTTCTGTGCCTCAATTTATTCATCTATAAAATGGGAATAATAGGATCAATGTCATAGGACTATATAAAGATTAAGCAAATATAATAATATTTAAAGTAGTTAGGAAAAGGTCAGATATAGAAGTACAAAACTTTTAACATTTTTATGTAGAATACATAAGAAATTCCTCAGTATATAATAGGATTTCTATTGATTACATTTTATGAACATATACAAAAAATAAATTTAAGTATAAGAGTAAAGATGACCAATATGCGTTTATAGAGTAGCTGTGTATTTTATATAAACATAGTCTGTAAAATCAGTATTTATTATGTATACTACAAATAGCTAACCATACATAATCCAGTAAAATATCATTTCTAATATATAGCATCTTGAATATATATTTGTAAGTGTGTACACACATGTGTGTAAATGTATGTATATGTCAGAATGTATGTGTGGAGTTTAAAGGAAAGCTAGATAAAACAATTCTCAGAATCTGACTCATGGAATGATTATACCAACTGCTATAGCACATTATGAATAATCAATACACATTTTATCATCAATAAATAACACTCTTATAAGCATACATTTTAAGAAATGTGGAATATAAATTAAATGGTTATATAACCAAATGTACCTGCTGTGTATTTTTTTTAAATCACCATTCTATTTATCATAGGTGTCTCAATGATTGTGACTGTCTTAAAAGATTTTCCTTTATAATTTCCCTCAAAATATAATTTAACTTTCACAATTCTACTTCTTAGAATATACTTATTCAATTGCTTACATTTATAAAGAGGGTTAACAAAACTAAGTGCATATATTCATTCGGTAAGTTCTTTTCAAATTAGTAACTGATTAAATTACTAAATTTTAATAAGAGGTGGCAAATGCGCATACAATATAATGTGGTTTTTTATTATCAACATAGGCACAATGCTAATTGCCAAGGAATGCTAATTCTAGGAAGAAATTACCAAATACTTCTAAGAGTGAAGAACTGGAAAATTTGACTGATATGATATTAAGTATTTTATTTTATTCATGATCGTCTGCAGGCCATTCATCTTAATTCTTTCCTCTGTGGGTATTTTAATCTGCATGACAATCAGAAAAAGAATCCTCCCATCCTACAATCTGACTTTATTCCTTATATTATTAAAATCTGAGGATAATGAAAACCATGGCCAACCACCATAGAATTTGCTTCCCTAAGGCTTAATTTTTTAAAAATTAGAATAAGTATTTTACTGGAACAAATAATTTTATCCCCAGTCTTTCTCCTTTTAAGACAATTACCTGAAATTCAGATCCCTGATCCCACTGCCTATTTTATTTTAGTTTTCAAGTTCCAGGTTTTACCTATAAGGGTCTGTCCCATGCAACTCCTGATTTCCATTCTATTTGTCCTGATCTCATTTTCCCATTTCCTGAATGATTAATAATAGTCTCCTAGGTATCTATCTGCCTCCAATTTCTTCCCCACCAGTCCTGTTCATTAACTACTGCTAAATTAACCTTTCCACTTCAGAAAGTGCTACCTCTCTGCTCATAAATTTGCAGCTGTATCGAAGTCAATCCAAATCTACCAAGTCATGTGCGCGCTGCTCAATCAAACATGAAGGGTTTTCCATACGACTGTTTGGAAACCACTCCCACAATCTCGTACCTGCTGTTTCTCACTTACCTTATGCTCAACCCAACTGAAAGCCCATATTATTAGCCTTTCTATGAAATGCATCACTTCAGACCTGACTGTGCATGAGTGTAGATATTGTTAAAACTTCAGATCACCACATCACACAGTACGTCTAGACTCAGAATCTTGGGGTGGGATCCTGCAACATGCAGTGCAATGAGCTCCATGGGCACCCCTAACGTTGTTTAGTTAGCCAATAATGTTCAGAAAAACATTCTGTGCTGACAGAATTACTCTTCAGTATCTCCTAGGCAGTAAGGTGACTACGAGCCATACTTGGCTACTGAACACTTGAAACATGGCTAGTGCAACTCAAGAACTGAAAACCTCATTTCAGTTAATTTTAATTAATATCCAATTAAATTTAAGTATTCACATGTAGCTAATGGCTACCCTATCAGGCAGTGAAAATCTGACAATTGCTCATTGTTGGATCTTGAAAATATTTCCAATCATTCACTATAGGCAATGCCACAAACATCCTAGTACTTAAATTGTTTCATACATCACATTCCTTAGTATAAATTTCTAGTCAAAGCATATGGGTAATATTTAAAAGTTTTTTTAAATAATTATTGGCAAACTCTCCCCTGTAAGTTTATTCTGGTTCAAATTCCATCAACAGTTTATAAGAAGGTCAACTGATCTTACTTTGGAAAAAGCATTTTGTAATCCTAATGGGATTCTCATTCCTGGCCATCTTTATTTCTCTTAATAGCATTTGGCATCTTCTTATACATACACTTCTATTATTTACCTCCTTTACTTTCTCCCCCACAACTAGAAGATAAGTTTAATAAAGATAATATTTTTGTCAATTTATTCAGTTTATCTCCATTATCAACAACAGTGCCAGTTACATAGAAAGTACTCAATAAATACTGGTTGAACTAACTGAATTAACACATTAAAATTTAAATACACCTTAGCACAAAGAAATATCTCACTTGAATTCCTTTTCGTGTAATTTACTTAATCACCTTCCTATCTTTCGACAATCACAACTTCTAACATTTTGCAAATGATCTAGTCATTTATATGAATATTTTTAAGGCAGTGTACATCCAATTGGTATTTTCAAAATATATGGATGAGAGCTATTTTTCTAATCCAGTTATACGTTAAAAGGATCTACTCTCGTTATGTGAAATACTTATGATTTTTTAGAAGCCAGAAGGATTCAGCATATGTGGGCTGTACTGCTGGCACAAAGTTGATTTTCTTACTTTTTAGCCTAGAAATAAATGTACCAACATCTAAATGAGCTTCCTACAAATAATTTGACAGCTCTAGCTAGTTTATGAGGCTTAAAATTTTTTCCAATTATATAATAAATCATGAGAATAACTTTCCATTCTCTAGGATAGATAGACATTAATATTTTTAGTTGTCTTTCATATCTCTAACCCAAAGATTTTATTACTATTTATTTAATCATTTATATGTAGCCATCTGATCATATGAAATCCAATTCTGCCATTGTACAAATACAGATCCTCTCACAGAGTGTACTCTTAATGGTTTTTAAGATAAAACAATTTTATAATATAGTTTTAAGATTAAACCTGTTCAAATAAAGATGAAAACAAAAAATGAGTTTTATTAAAGTGAGCTCAACAAGGTAATTTTGAAAGAATTTTATAACACTTCACCAAATAATGCTGTATTTGAAAAATAAATATTTAACCACATTTCCTGTGCTTGAGAAATTTCAAGAAGAAGTGTATGTATTAGTCTGAGAAATCATTCCTAATATTGATCATCTGAATGTGACTATTGATTAATGGCTTAACTAACTAGTTACCAAGGATTTCCTAAGCCCCTATAGCTACAAGTTTTGGTGGAGGAATATATATTACTTGGTCCCGATCTTTGAGATACTGAGATACTTTCAGATACCAAATTGAACAGTCAGTGTCCGAAAGAATATTTAACAAGAGTGCATTTGTGTCTAATACATGCCAGCAAGTACACATCTAGATTCTACTCTACAAAGTAAACAGGATAATTTGAAACATCAAAATACCTCTAATTAGAAAGAATCACAACAAATTATCTCTAGAAAACACAGAGAAGTAGACAAACTGATATGTAGAATACTTAACACATATGGAAGATTTAGATGGTGGAGAAAAGGTTACACTTGAAATACCTATTAAATTGACTTTTATGATTTCCAGGAAAAATAGCCTGAGTACTATTAGACACTTTCTTTGGATACTCACCCATTTGGGATACTTTCCTCTGAAATGTCTAGCACTTTACCAAGACTAGCTTTATGGTGGTCAGTTAAGAGAAAAGAATCTTTCTTAGGAATGAACACATTCCCACACAGCACTAAGGTAGATGTGTTAAGACAGGGACTCTCTGTCAAGGACTAGAAGTTTCTGCCTGTTTTTCCATCTGTGCAACCCCAGTGACATTCCTTTCATTAAAAAATAAATTGCCATCTTCAAAATGCCATCATGCTTAATACGATAGTCATGGTTATCAAACTTCATTCTGACTTGTAAGTCAATATCTCCATTTTACCTCATCTTGCTGTGAGTTCAGCAGCTGAAGTTTCATGTGCTTCATATAGGCCATGGTAATTGGCATGTTGTAGTCAATCATACTGGTCACCAAAGTGGGAGGCTTTCCATTATCTGTAATAAAACATTTTTAATGTGTGTGAAAGTGATACTGCATTCTACCTGTAATTTCAGAATAATCCATGTTGTTAAAATTGAAATCTGATTCTAGGTACCAAGCCTTTATGAAGTTGGTAGCATTATGGATGGATGGTAGAAAAAAAATAATTATACCAAGGTGTATGGGACAAATTAGTGCTATGGATAAAATAGTTATTTCAAACTACAGCAAAGCTTTTGTACACCCTGGTAACAATGGGTGAATCCAATATACTGATTAAACACAATTCTTGGTATTTTTGTATTTTTCTCCTTTACTGCACCTCTACTTTCTCTATGTGCTACTTGAGTGAAAAAGGAAATTTATGCACTATTTCCTGTCATCTTTTTCTTTTAGGTCATTCATCCCCCAATACATGGGAATGGACTAATTTAAATGTTGTTTGAGATTATTTTAAACTCTCAGAGGAATTCATAGTTTAGGAAACTAATAGACGTAATTTATAAGGAGAACTAAAGCCAAAGTATATCTTTCATGTAGAAATTTTCAGTGGAGGCGCTCCATCCTATACCCTTCACGTACAGAAATAAGGAATTGGTAGATTTAAAAGGATATTGATGGAACATTAATTTGCTTGCTAAATATATTTAAAATACCATGACATATACATGACATGTGAAAATTAAAATATTATAGGAAAAAAGTTATTTGCCGTAGTCAAAACTGCCTTTCTTCTGAGAGCAGGCACAGAATTACTCTGTAAGTGGATATTCAAAATTGGCTGCCTCTGACTTGAATCAACGAGATGATCAGACTTGTTGAACTATTTCAGTCTACCACAGTTTTGTAAAGACGCAGGATATAAATTGCCATTATGAGTAAAACGACTTTAAATCTCACTATTTGACACCGCAGCTACCTTTGTGATCTGTTCCATCTGGGTTTAAATGCATTCTTTTCTGGCACTCTGAGCAGCTCATTAGAAACCGCGTCACCGCTTCTCTTGGTAAGAAGGCATAGCTCTCTGAAATCTGAAATGATTCACAAAATAGAGGTGTTATTATATGAGCTGACTGTGCATGAGTCAACAGAAATGATCACTGTATTTCCCAGTAAGACGCATTATTCCATAATGGCAGGAAGCACAATGAAAGCATGCACTGCGTACCATGCATCATTTCAAGAAATATCTATCCAACTTGATGGCATGTCTCTTAGGAACAGCTAATAATGTGATGTGGAGAACAAAACATCACCCACATCTGGATGCATATCTGTTTATGTTTCTGCATTTCTTTTAGGAAAAGTAATCACAGTGTTCAGATATTCTAGTTAATTTTCCTTATGAAAAATTGCCAACATTGTTTTTTAAACTTACGGCAAGCACCATCAGACTTTTATCCAATTTTTACATATATTTTTAAAAATTTAGCCCCAACTAGAAACATTAAGCTTTAGATTTTGCATTAAAGAGCATTTCTTCAGTATGGCTTTTCAAAACATTTAAAGGAGAAACAACAGAAAATTCTAAGAGAACTCATGTATATATTTGCTGCAGTGAATCATCCCTTCCACAGAAAATGACACACCTGGAAATGCATTTTGGCCACTTATTTCATTTGTTTTATGTCAGTGCTTCAAAATTTATGTCCACAATAGCTGAGGCTGACTGTCAGAGCAAGCTTCTCCAGTACACCCTACAGAGCTTCTATTTTAAGAACCATGATCTAGAATCCCACTAGAAATCAATACTCTTGTCAGTCATGTTTAATATGAATTTTTCAGAATCCCAGGTATTTCTCTTATCAAAGCAAGTAACTTCTGCACTGAAACTGAGAGATTGTTAAATATCTCTAAATAAAAGTGGACACTGACTCAGACACTGCTCCTAAGAAGTGTGATGCAGGGCATCAATATTCTACCACAGCACTACCACTGGTACATGAAATATACCAGAAAGAAGAAGAAGTGAGTTGAGTTGTAAGTGAGACATAAATCCCAGTGACAACTTCTCAGGCGCACGTACAGCTATTATGAACACTACTGTACTTTAAGTTTGTAGAAAGGAAATAAGCACCTTGTGTATAATTGAGTACAAGTCTACACCAATTCCATTAATGGTGATGGGGTCAACTTTTACTTATTCATGCTGTAGAAAAAGTGCAACATTGAAGAAACCCCATGCACTAAAACCCAAAATTGTAAAGCAAACTTTGCCTTGCATTTAATAATAAAATCAGTTTGTATCACTTATCCTAGGTCAGGGGAAAAAAAGCCATGAGAATACCAAAGAGAAGGCACAAGTCTACAATTAAAATCTATCATGGATGATCCATATACAGGTAATTAAATTCAACTTTACTAGGGTTTTTAATTGACTATCATTTGTAAATTAAGATGCTGTCCAGTTAAAAAAATACTTCATACTGTAATAAGAATTGTGAGAGGAAAATAAACAGAAAAACTTGAAAGTATTTCATCAAGCTATTTTATTTTATTTATTTTATTTTTTAGAAAGAGCGCGAGCAAGCATGAGTGGGGAAGAGGGGCAGAGGGAGAGAGAGAGAATCTTAGCCAGAGCCCAATGTAGAGCTCTATCCCACAACCCTGGAATCATGACCTAAGCCAAAACCAAGAGTTGGACACTCAACCAACTGAGCCATCCAGGTGCCCTGCACCAAACTATTTTATATTAGTTATTTAATAAGGAAACATATACACAAATTAAATTCTCACTTTCTCTTATCCTATTTCCCTAACTGCACACACACATACACACACACACACACACACACATTTGATTCTTATTCATCTGTTTTATAGAAGGAACTCACACCTTTGCCTGATTTATTAATCTGATTGGAGATATTTTCTTTTCTGACTCTCCAAAAACCCATATTAAAATAATTCAGAACTTACCAAAAAAAGTCCACAATGCGTGCCTGGCCCTAAATTTTAACTCTTATGGAGCTATAGTCCATTGGAACTAATGGGGCTGACTAGTAAATTCTTCAACACATAGGATTTGAGCAGAATGTTCTATTGATTTTCAGAGGATTGAATAAATGATGGGTAAATGTGGAGTTGAAGACACCCTGTGTTTGCTTCCAGGGTCCTGATGCTCTCCACAATCTTCCCTTTTCCCAATGCTAATAAGGTGCATAGGAATCCTTTCAAGACAGATTTATCATTGACCTGGCCCAATTGTGTTACTCACCCTAACATTACTTAGCTCCAAATCAATTGTTTTAGAATCATTATTAATCATATTACATTTCTTTTAATGGTTTAACTCTGAAAAACGAGTCACTGTAATGGTCATAAATATGTTTGTGTTCCTGTGTACATGTGGGCATGGGAAAAAAGTATAAAATCCCGCTGTGTATCTAAGAAGAGAAATTTTAGCAAGTATTTTATCACATTATTCTCTGTGGTGTTATCTGGCATAGCACTTGCCATGCTACCACATGTTATGTAAGTGAACACAAGCACTTCCTTGGGGCACTTTTCTTGGTGTTCAGAACCCATTTTATGGGGAGATGTGCCAAGGCATCCTACTCTCCTTGCATCCTTTTTCCCCACCTCACACTCACTGGGGCTCGCAGACCTCAGAGTCTTCTTAAGCACAAGGAGAAAAGACCCTCCAAATAGACTCTTTACATCTTACACTCATTTCTGAAATAATATTTCTCCTGCTTGTGGAGGTGAAGAAGGAAAATAATTTATTTCTCCTTATCTAGAATTTTCCCTCCCAGGCCTCTTAGAAATTAAGAATCCTAGGCAACATTCACTGCTGAAGTTCTTAGAATATTTAGAAAAATGAAGAAATATTCTGTAAAAGCTCTTAAATTATAGTACATTTGGATAAATACATTCCATAATTAAAGCCCTGTCTTTTGATCCTCTTGGAATCCTCCTGTAACCCCATTTAAAGATAACATTGAAAGCCCACACGTGAAGCCTCGTTAGAAATTGAGGCAGGGGCAAAATGCCCTTATGGCTCCTTCTCTAATGAAAGGCCCTGTTTCCACTTGCTGGGAGTTAATGTTTGAATGCTAAATCAACTTTAAATAGATATTCATAAATGGTGATAAAACTTGGGGATATGTTCTTCTAGGCTCTCCTTTTATCAAAGTCCCAATATCCTTCATGCAGTATGTAATGGTAGTCGCAAATAAAACCTAGAAGGGATGAGAATTGAAAAGTATTTTGGTTCAGACACTTGAAATGCCATTCTATTAATACTATAATTAACTACAGAAATGCTATAATCATTCAGAACTGTCTCTTTCCTTGACCTTTTACTCAAATCTAATCACTTATTTCTTTCTAGGATAGAAACTGAGCTTTGAATACAGAGTATGGAACATTTTCTAGAACACCAATGAGGATAACACATCACTTGGAAATGTGTTCTTAGAATTATATTTGTATTTTGGAAGGATACAGAGTATTTACGTAGAATTTGTCCATGAGGAAACACTGCATCTTTTTAGTAATAAGAAGCAAAACACAACACGAATGGATATTAGTCTTGCTCTCTCTGTGCTAATCACTAAAAGGACAACTGCCTTATGACAAACCACATATATTGCTTATATAAGAAATTAACATCCAGAGGAAGGACTAGAACCTAGCCACACTTAAACTTACAAACTAACACCAACATTATTTAACATGTAAACAGCTGTGAGGCATCTCTTTCTCAGAAATGTTCTTCCTACGAATCCAGACTTGTTTTCTTAGATTTATATAATGCTTTATACATTTCATTGACTTTTTGCATTCATTATTTTAGACAGTAGCTAACCAGATTTTGCAGTAATTTTTTGATATGTGGATCCACTGGTAAACAGAGATGAAATGAGTTGCCATTTTTATGCAACAAAAGACAAGGCAAAGAGCTGAAATTCAAGTCCGGATCTCCCAAATAACCTGTCTATTTCTGTGAATTGAATGGACCATGATGAGCTTATCCAACAGACAAATGATTGGGGTCCAAAGAAATAAGAAACATTGAAATAGATTTTTTTTAATTGCAGATTTCAAAAACACCTGAATTATCAAAGTGTCCTCACAGGACAAAATCAGCACTTGTGAAACTTCCTTAAACTTGAATTATGGCTGAAGATTTGTTGTTGCTGCTCTTATTAAAGTTGAATTGGCTGTGGTTGAGGGGTTGGGATGTTGGGGCACAACATATTTTTTCATTACTTACCACTTCTAAAGACCTTAATCCCTCTCTGTATTGGGCATTATTAATGCTGATTTCAATGAAAATAGCATATTCTATAAGTCCATTAAAACTGGTCTTCATCAACAATACAGAATATGATGAGCCAAATTATGATAAAGGAAAATAAATGACCTCTCCCATCAAAAAAATATAATACTTCTACATAAAAATAAATGAACTGGGGCATCTTTTGATGGATTAAAAAATAAACTCGGCCTCTATAGCAAAGATAGGATGACATTAGTAATCTAATGATAAACAGATCCACTCAATGAACACCTAATGTTCAAGCCTGCTTAAGATCCTCCTACTCTTTTCCTCTGCCCCCTCTCCTGCTCATGCTCTCTCTCTTTCTCTTAGAAAATTAATTTAGGGGCGCCTGGGTGGCTCAGTCGGTTGAGCATCCGGCTTCAGCTCAGGTCATGATCTCACGGTTGTGGGTTTGAGCCCCGCAACAGGCTCTGTGCTGACAGCTAGCTCAGAGCCTGGAGCCTGCTTCAGAGTCTGTGTTTCCCTCTCTCTCTGACCTTCCCCTGCTTGCGCTGTCTCTCTCTGTTTCTCAAAAATAAATTTTAAAAAAATTAAAAAATTTAATTTAATTTAAAAATTAAACAAGAAACTTAAATAAAAGATCAACCATAGTTAAACTGATTTGCAAATGTTATCTTATAGATTCAATATCATATAATTCCTAAAGTTTTCTTATATTTACTTTTGGAATGCAGAGCTTTGTCTACAGACATAAATCTTTCCTACTTAGATCTGAATATATGAAGTAACATTGAGTTAGAAAAATTGAAGAAGTTAATCAGTCAATCAAAGCAATGTAAGAATAAATTGCCATTTTACTGTACTTTCTTTCTCAGACTGTGTGTCTCACAGTTATGGGATGCAGGCTTAGCTCATTAACCCAAGCCAAAAATTGTGACAGCAACATCGCTAACAGAGAACTTTAAAACAGGGCTCTTTGTTCTAGGTCTCTTTTCCTCCGTCCCAAGCCTCTTCTTCTCTAATTTTAACTGTTTAATTTCTGAACATTTTCAGTAGAAAAGTGCTCATATATCTGCAATACTCTGTTCCTGAAATGGTAGAGTGGACAATTCTCAAAATTAAGATATCATTCAATATTTGCCAACTATAGCTCACTGTTGCTGTTTTATCCAAAAGGAAATGTTTCCTGAGCAATACATGTGCATTTCAGTTTTCCATGAATTTAGTCCTTAAAAACCGCTTGTGCTAAGGAAGGATTCTACGTGGATTTTATACTTCAATCCTCACAAAAATCCCGGGAAGAGATTAGTATCATATCACCACTGTCATCTCTGTTTAAAGGATAAGGAAACTAAGCTCCAGAGAGGTTGTGTAACTTGTCAAACAAGTAGAGACAGGATTCAGGTGGCAATCTGGTTTCAGAGACTCTCCCTTTAATCGCCATATTTTATAACCTCTCCTGCTTATCAGCATTCAAAAAGAGAGAGAGAGACAGACTATCTCAGCCATAAAGAGTTGGAATATTACTTTCACCGCATAGGCTAACATGCTACAATGGTTTTTGTGTTCCCCAGTGTGAGGTTCTTTGTAAGATTAAGATGCTCTCACTGGCTTGAGGTGATATTCTGAATACAAGCGGCAGCCAAATTCTCTGTACCTTGGCTCAGCTTACAAAGCTCCACAAGAAACACACTGGACTGTGCAGTAATGATGGAGGGCTCCACCTGGAGGAAATGAACATCATGCTCTTCAGCAGAACCGGTGGCTGCAGTGAGGGCTTTGAGACAATGTTGTCGTATTCAGCAGCCAGGAACAAAAGGCATAGGACTTCTGCTTTTAATAGAACGTACAAGAAGGAGTATGAGTAGCTTGTTTAAAGGAATAAGAATTCTAACTGTTGAAGGAAATTCACCGGTAGAGAACCCATTCATGGGTTAAGATTCAAGCCTAACACGTGAGCTGAAATGGAGCCACTACATGATGCTGGCAAATCATGAGTGTTAGCAAACGCTTCTTAAAGCAAGACGAAACAGCTCAAGTCCAAAGATTTACCAACCCAAATCAGACCATTTTGTCCTAGATTCACTAAGGTTTTCACAAACACCACAAAACAGTTTTTTGTTTTTATGTTTTTTATTTATTTTTGAGAGACAGCGCGAGCAGGGAAGGGTCAAAGAGAGAGAGGGAGACACAGAACCTGAAGCAGGCTCCAGGCTCTGAGCTGTCAGCCCAGAGCCCGATGTGGGGCTCGAACCCACGAACCTGACCTGAGCCGAAGTCAGACGCTTAACCGACTAAGCCACCCAGGCACCCCCACAAAACAGCTTTAAGGTTGTTAAATATGAGTAATTTGGAAAAATAGTAGGCAAGTGCTGAATGTCATTATAAGTTGTGTCACTCCTTAGCTTGATGTCTTGGTATAGTGTGCTTTGTTTCAGATTCTGAGCCTCTGGGCAAATAAAACTGGTCTAATCATACTATTTTTAAAATTACTTTTGCCTTTACTTTATAAAATGAACTTAGAGAATAGCAATAATACTTTTATTTTACTGGAATTAAAACCATGTTTGTTGCTGGATACCATGTAGTAACTTATGGAAGAATTTGCTCTTGGAGGCAAAATTTGATGTTTCCTCTTATGAACACTCTTGAGATTCTGAACAAAAAATAAATTAGAAGTAGTCCCCCTAGTGAAATTTGGTTATCTTGCTATACTTGATACTGTGATATGTAATGCTGTGCTATTCTATCACAAACCACCTGCAATGTACATAAATGGATAATACAACTATAGAAATTGCATTTTTAAAAAGTAGTAACATTTAGGGCTGCCCAGGTGGCTCAGTCGGTTAAGCACCTGACTTCATGTCAGCTCAGGTCACGATCACACTCACAGTAATGAAATCAACCCCGACAGTGGGCTCTGCACTGAGCACGGAGGCTTTTTGGAATTCTTTCTCTCCCTCTTTCTCTGCCCCTCCCCTGCTCATGTGCTCTCTCTCTCAAAATAAATAAATTTTTTAAAAATCTAGTAAAATTGAAATATAATTGAATAAAGCCTATAAATCTAAATGCTATTAAAGACCCCGTATGTCCTGATTCATAGAGAAATAGCAGCATGGGTAGTCCAGAGAGACCTCTATCCAGGGAAGGAAAGTCTTATTTCAGGGTAGTATCTTCTATTTAACAAAGGCTACTCTGCCTTTATCTACTTTACACATTGTAGATCTTTGAATACATTTGAAAGGAGGGAGTTAGGACCAAAAAAAAAAAAAAAAAAGTCTGCAAATGCTGTAACATCTGGCTCAGACATTTTTCTAGATGTCTTACAAAACTGAAATGTCCAGCCAGTGGTCTGCTCTTATATTCATATGGATTCTCTTTTACCCATTTAATGCATGAGAAAAGAGGAGCAGTAAGCCTCCTTGTACTTCTACAGAGATAATTACTAGTTTGCAGAGGTGCATATGGAAACTTCTTTCAAAGATGAACACATTAATGGGACACCCAGGCGGCTCAATCAGTTGAGCTTCTGACTCATCATTTCAGCTCTGGTCATGACCCTAGGGTCATGGGATTGAGTCCCACATTGGGCTCCACATTTTCATCTCTTACCTAAACATTTGCAGACAGCATAATTACCCCTGAGTACTTCTCCATGTGGGTCTACATCACTAATGTGCCCGGATAGATCAAATTATTGCAATCACCTATTAGTAATTATTTGATTTGTTCTAAAGTCATTCTCGGGGCGCCTGGGTGGCTAAGTCGGTTAAGCCTCCGACTTTGGCTCAGGTCAGATCTCACATTCGTGGGTTCGAGCCCCGCGTCGGGCTCTGTGCTGACAGCTAGCTCAGAGCCTGGAGCCTGCTTCCGGTTCTGTGTCTCCTTCTCTCTCCTCCTCCTCCCCCTCTCATGCTCTGTCTCTCTCTGTATCAAAAATAAATAAAATATAAAAAAAAATAAAAAAATAAAGTCATTCTGAAAAATGCTTTCATCAGGACTCAACACAAATGCTCCTAGATAAAAAGTGCGTGTGCAGTGATATTCAAATAGAATAAAAGCTAGACATTTGGCCAACCTACATCAAAACTGCATTCACTCTGGACCTCAACAATTTTTGCTTCAAAACCCTAAGTACTGCTCAGAAAGATTTGGTGCTATGTTGTATCTGTCCAACCCCTAAGTGCCTGCGAAATGACCAAACTGCATTCCTGTACCTGAATAATGTCTCCTGTACCCAAACCAGGTTGATGCTGCATTTGCACCTCATCCCCAAAGTCACGACTGCACCCCAACAGGAATCCCATGTTTTGTTTGAGTTCCTAAGACTCCTGCACTATGGCTTGATTTGCTGTGATTCTGGTGCTATCATCATTTTCTAGTTTCAGGCACAGCAGGGTCCACTTTTCCTTTTCCTTCTTTCTCTTCTGATCATCTTCTTTCTTCTTGGATCATTCATCAGCTCCCCTTGCTTTTTTCACTTAGCTGAGGTGGGAGGAATGGCCCAGAAGGGAATACTTAGTGCTGAGTTTTATGATTTTTTTATTTTGTTTCACAACTAGAGAAATTTAATTTCTAATTTAAAAAAAGCAATTGGGTGTAACATGGCATATTCAGATCATCCTTACAAATATTTGGGGCTTATGACTGTTTCTTTTTGAATTACAGATTGGGAGAAGGCACCACAATTTTTTCTGCCCTTAGGGTTTAGTACTGATTTTTAAATAGGACTAATGGTGGTAGATAAAACACAGCATGTCCAATTAAATATGAATCCCACATAAATATGCAATATTGGGACAATCTAAAAATTATTGTGTATCTGAAATTCAAATATAACTGGGCATCCTGTGTCTTATTCATTAAAGCTGGTAATCTCACAGGATACATTTACCTAAGATGAGTGAAAATATGGGTTAGAGCCTAAAGATGATTTTTAATTTGAAACAAATTGTTATGTCAGAAAAATCTAAAAATGTACCGAGAGCTGGTGAGAGGCAGCAGAAGTGGAAATGATTATTGGAAAGTATGGAGGCAATTTGAAATCACAGTCCCCACTTAAATTGATGCTTTCCAACTTTTAAGACCCACACCACGAGTGAAAATATATTTTACATGATAAGTGAGCACACAGACACATTTGTAAATTAAAACCGATCATTTCTGTTTCCTTCCATTTCATTTTTTTAAAGGATTTAAAACCCACAAGATTGACTTGATAACTCACTAAGGGGTTGTGATATGTGATGCAAGAAAAAAAAAACTGGTCTGAAGCAGAAGAATGTAGTCTGTCAATGCAAAGATTTTTGTGGTGGGGCTGAGAGAAGATGCTAAATAGGTGGTCGAATGTAAAATGAAGGCTGGCAAATCCAAAGGAGGTCTAATGCAGGCAGGGATATTTTTAGACAGTTCAGGTCAAACTGTAGACCGCTCAAAAAGATCTGAAAACTTGAAGCAAATGCATCAAATGTAGTAGGAAGGGAATGAATGGTAAAGGCAGCACAGGGGCAGAAGTCAGTGTCCTCCAGGGACAGGGAGATGCTAAGAGTGAGAGACAAAGGGCAAAGACACTTTGCTTGGGCGGAAGCACAGAAATCCGCCACACGGTGCGAGTTGAGGAGGTAATCAGGCCTGGAAAGGCATTCCAGGGGAAAGCAGATGAATGTGGAATTACACCATTACACACTAGGAGATCAAGGCCCAGGCAGACAAGAAATAGCGTGTGATGTAATTTAATTATAATTAATTAACTTTTCCTGGAAACAGTTTTTGCTTCATTGATTACAGTTCAAATGTAGCGGTACTGCTTTGCAAAAAAAAGACTCGTATTCCCTTTTTGTTTTAGGTCTCTTATAGGGATGTGCATCTTTTAATTTGGAGCTGTATTTTTTACAATAATTAAAATAGTCATCAATTGAGCAAATGAGACAACATCAAAAAGAGAAATAATCAAATCAACTGGCAATAGATCTCTCAAGTTGTGGATGCCATTTTTTGCCACTTCTTATGTCAGAATATTGGCCTGTGAAGGAAACAGAGACGGAGACAAACAGATTGTCACAACAGAGAATTCTTATATTATATGAAAACAAAATGAGCAGATGGACAGTGAAAAGTTTTTCTTCATGCATGTTTCCTAATAGTAAAATAAAGAGAATCTCTAAATATTGCGTGTAAATAAAATGACTCAGCAGAGCAAATGCTTATATAATTATTTGAAGCATAAAGAGCTATTGTGGAGAATTTACTTCCTCTCTTGAATTCTTCTGAAGAGTGTTTAAAATATGAAATATTAGTGCTTTTACTGGGGCTTCGGAAGACCAGTTAGAATTCAACCTTCCAGGGCGCCCGGGGGGCTCACTTGGTTGAGCATCGGATTTCGACTCAGGCCATGATCTCACAGTTTGTCAGCGCCAGCCCCACATCTGGCTTGCTGCTGTCAGCTCAGAACCTTCTTTGGATCCTCTGTCTTCCCCTCTCACTGTCCCTCCCCTACTCACGCTCTCTTTCTCAAAAATAAACATTAAAAAAAAAAAAAGATTTCAAACTTCCTGGTCTAGAATTCATCAGCACATTCAAGCTCTCCCGTGGTTCTCCGACTGCAATCCCCTCTGTTAAAGTTTACCTTTACCACTGTGTGCTGCTAGTCAGTGGGGATGCAGTGCTTCTTCTGAAACAGGTAGCTAAGAACACCTACTGTTGCTGCAGTCACCCAAACAAGGCAAGAATTAGGCATCTTAGGGGAAATGGAAGAAACTGGAGAAGGCCAGACTTCACTGCTCGGGAGTCCAGTGAGTTACAGAACTCTCAGAGATACGTGCTGGCAACGTGCACAGTCATGAGGGGGTAATCATGTGCCACAGATGCAGAAGTCATTGTCTGAATTCTTCAATTGCTCAACAATGAATCGGCAAATGATAACAATTTTCTGAGATACTAAGAGGACGGATTACATCACGTCCTTTAGAAAACGGCTCTCAAGGAGCCTGGGTGGCTCAGTCAGGTAAGCGTCTGACTGCAGCTCAGGTCATGATCTCATGGTTTGGGAATTCGAACTTCAAGTTGGGCTCCGTGTTGACAGCTCTGAGCCTGGAGCCTGCTTTGGACTCGGTGTCTCCCTCTCTCTCTGCCCTTTCCCACTCTTGCTCTGTCTCTCTCTCCAAAATAAATAAACATTAAAAAATTTTAAAAAAACAGAAAATGTCTCTCAACT
Organism: Helogale parvula; assembly: GCA_004023845.1. Classification (NCBI taxonomy): domain Eukaryota; kingdom Metazoa; phylum Chordata; class Mammalia; order Carnivora; family Herpestidae; genus Helogale; species Helogale parvula. The sequence goes on along the minus strand of PJEM01004844.1, from coordinate 42,799 downwards.
TGGGGTATTTACTGTTCTATAGAGGTGAACTGAAACAGAGAGCAGGGATGCGTTCTGATTCTCACAGGAGGCCAGGCTTGAGTTGCTGGAACATAATTTTCAGGGGGGAAGGATGTTGAATGGCTTGGAGTATTTGGTCAAAGCCAACTGCCTCCCTCAAAGGCCTACAGAGTCCTTCTGAGAACTGTCGTCTTAGATTATACAGTAATTATACAACTAATGGATACATAGGTCAAAAATACCATGTTTACATGTTCTCTACTTAGAGGAAAGGCATACCAAGATAGAGATTTTCTGGTCAAAGTTCCAAAGTCTCAAAAGTACCAGCTAAGTCAGTTTCTTCTGGGATTCACCTCCTTTCGTATTACTGTGGCCAAGAAGCAGAGCCATGCTCAGACATGGCTGTGCCGTATACTGACTGGAGAGGGTCTTCCCAGAAACATGTGGGGGATGGGGAAGAGTCCAGCAGACAGAAAGACAAGAGATTTTTACCTATCATGAAATGACACTTGCTTCTGATAAAGCTAGTGAATAATAATCTCAATTCTGTGAAAGTCAAGATGGAGACTCAGGCAGTCAAAGAAAGACAAACAGCATATGACTTCACTTATATGAGGACTTAAAGATGCAAAACAGATGAACAGAGGGGAAGGGAAGCAAAAATAAAATAAAAACAGAGAGGGGGACAAAAACATAAGAGACTCTTAAATATGGAGAACAAACAGAAGGTTACTAGAGGGGTTGTAGGAGGGGGGATGGGCTAAATGGGTGAGGGGCATTAAGGAATCTACTCCTGAAATTACTGTTTCACCATATGCTAACTTGGATGTAAATTTTTTTTTTATTCTTTTAAGTAGTTCATTGTCAAATTGGTTTCCACACACACCCAGTGCTCTTCCCCACAAGTGCCCTCCTCCATCACCACCACCTCTTTTTTCCCCTCCCCCTTCAAACCTCAGTTCGTTTTCAGTATTAAATAGTCTCTCAAGTTTTGCGTCCCTCTCTCCCCCCAACTCTCTTTCCCTCTTCCCCTCCCCCTGGTCCTCCATTAGGTTTCTCCTGTTCTCCTGTTAGACCTATGAGTGCAAACATATGGTTTCTGTCCTTCTCTGCCTGACTTATTTCTCTTAGCTTGACATCCTCGAGGTCCATCCACTTTCCAACAAATGGCCATATTTCATTCTTTCTCATTGCCATGCAATACTCTATTGTATATATATACCACATCTTCTTGATCCACTCATCAGGTGATGGACATTTAGGCTCTTTCCATGATTTGGCTATTGTTGACAGTGCTGCTATGAACATTGGGGTACATGTGCTCCTATGCATCAGCACTTCTGTATCCCTTGGGTAAATCCCCAGCAGTGCTATTGCTGGGTCATAAGGGAGTTCTATGGATAGTTTTTTTGAGGAACCTCCACACTGTTTTCCAGAGCAGCTGCACCAGTTTACATTCCCACCAACAGTGCAGGAGGGTGCCCGTTTCTCCACATCCTCGCCAGCATCTATAGTCTCTTCATAAACCTCTAGCCAGGCTCCTCAGAAAGAAAAGAGAGAGCACCCAGATAAACAAAATCATGAATGAAAAAAGGATCTATCACAACTAATCCCTTAGAAATACAAGCAATCATCAGAGATTACTATGAAAAGTTATATGCCAACAAACTGGACAACCTAGAAGAAATGGACAAATTCCTAAATGCACATGCACTGCCAAAATTCAAACGGGAAGAGATAGAAAGCATGAATAGACCGATAACCAGTGAAAAAAATCTAATCTGCTATCAAAAATCTCCCAACGAATAAGAGCCCAGGGCCAGATGGCTTCCCAGGGGAATTCTACCAGACATTTAAAGCAGAGCAAATACCCATTCTTCTCAAACTATTCCAAAAAATAGAAATAGATGGATGTAGATTTTAAAAAAAGGAATGAAGACATGGATGAGTGTTATCCATAGGCCAACAAGGAGCACAGATGATACAAAGAAAGAAAGATATCTTTCAAAATCTAGTTAATAAAAAGCTATGAAGAGGTACCGGGTTGGCTCATTCAATTAAGCATCAGATTTCAGCTCAGGTCATGATCTCATGGTTCATAAGTTTGAGCCCTGCATAGGATGAACTGGAGCCCTCTTCATGTGAGCTGGAGCCCCTCTGGGCTCCGCACTCTCTCTCCCTCTCTCTCTCTGCACCTGGTGGGATTCTCCCTCTGTCTCCCTCTCTCCCCATCACTTACTCTATAAAAAAATAATAATAATAAATAAATATTTTTAAAAGGAGCTGTTTAGAGCATCTGTCACCCCACAAAAAGTCTACATTTAAAAAACAGTCTCCATTCCATTCAATATAATACCGTGTTTGAAAGAATTACTGTTAAAAAGTTTACATATATTATATCTGAGCCTCAAAACAAATCCTTCACATAATACAAACTTAACTTATTCCCTAATCTGGGATTTAAAACAAGTCTGGGGGTGCTTGGGTGGCTCAGTTGATCAGGCATCCGACTTGGGCTCATGCCTTGATCTCACAGTCTGTGAGCTTGAACTCAGGTAGCGCTCGGTGCTGACAGCTCGGAGCCTGAAGCCTGCTTTGGATTATGTGTCTCCCTGCCCCTCCCTCACTCATGCTTGCTCCCTCGCTCTCTCTTGCTCGCACTCTCTCTCTCTCTCAAAAATAACATTAAAAAAAGCACACTCGAAACAAATGCTTAGAGCAGCATTGTTCACAGTAGAAAAAAATAAAAATAAAACAAGTCTGGCTCACATCAAAACAGAAACCATTTTCTCTCCATACCTCATCCTAGTCAGCTACATCCTGTATCTTCTCCCTGTTGTATTTTTATCCCTGTTAAATACTTATGTAGGTATTTACATAGGTGCACACATACATATGGTTGGGGAAATTCAGGAGACTTTTATCTGTTACAGCATCATCATACCCAGGAATACCCACCTCTCTGGATCTGAGTGAGAATCACCGGCTAGAAGGTATTAATCATCCTTAGTTGTAAAGCTGCACTGGCACACTTTCACCACTAGGGTGCACTGAAGTAGCAATTTACTAGCCTGGACATTAAGAGTTAATGGTTTCTCCAAAAGGTCCATTCCCTTTCAAGGAATATATCTATTCACTGGGATATTATCGTTTAATACAAAAATTATTAACGACAGGGTTTGTGACATTAGTTGATGATTAACTGGTTTTGGCGAGTTCTTATGTCTTTTGATGATTTCTACTACCAAAACGACAGCTTCTGAGTATAATGGATTTGCACGATTAATCTGCCCACCTGTGATAATTCTAACTACACTTATATGAGAAATAAATCAATTTTGATGAATGGCTGTACACTAGTCTTCAGTTTCACAATGGTTGTGTAATAACTCTAATTGCCATGCCATTGAATTTTTATTTTCCTTCTGAGATGTTTTATACATCTGACTTATTAGGCTGAAAAGCATTGTTCATTTTCAAAAATAGTGTGGCCACTCTAATGTAAAAGTGGATCTAACATTATGTGTACCATGTTTAAATTTAATAGATGTTTTCAATACTTAGAAATCACCTGTGTAAAACCTATATATGTGTGTATGTGTGGAATATGCAGGTTAAGTTGTCTATCTGATCAAAATAAACCAATGTCTGGAAAAGCAAATAGTGTTTATATCCTGACCCAAAGATGACAGCATTATTTTTTTAACTTAAGTATATTTATTTATTTATTTATTTATTTTGAGAGAGAGAGAGAGAACAAGGGAGGGGCAGAGAGATAAAGAGAGAGAAAATCACAAGCAGTCTCCGCACTGTCAGTGCAGAGCCCTATGTGGGGCTGGGACCCACCAACCGTGAGATCATGTCCTGAGCAGAAGTCAAGAGTCCAATGCTTAAGTGACTGAGTCACCCAGGCACCCAAAAGATGACAGCAATATTTAATGAAGCATTCAATTTTTCCCCGAAAAGCAAATGAGAAGCACTTCTATTAAAAAAAAAATTTCTTTTACCTTATTCAGAACCTACAAAACTGCATAAATCTGGCGCTCTGTTCAAGGTAAACATGGGCCGTAGGGTGCACAGCCTTACAGCCACGGGGGGGCACTTCTAATCTTATTTCATTATTTCCAGTGATAGGAACATCTTTATACTATTTAGTTGGTATAAAAAAGGCAAGGACTTCACAAAGACAAGAATTTATTCCTTCAACAACTGAGTACCTTCCAGGACACAGTGGTATGAGAAACAGACATGGCGACCCCATCATCGGGAACTGTGTGATTATTTTAACATCCGCCTAGTCATAAAGCACAACAAACAAAAGGAACCTCACAAAAGGAGCAAAAACTATGTCTCATAGAATAATGTTTTCTACTCATAAACTCTCAGGGATAAACTAGTGATAATTGTATAACATCATCATTGAATGCAATATTAGAGAATGTCGATAGTCTACGGCTGTACCACCCTGAGCACGCCCCACCTCCATGGATCTCGGAAGCTAAGCAGGGACGGACGGGCCTGGTTAGTACTCGAATGAGAGAATGTCAACAAAAATAGTTGAATTTGGAATGATTTTCAGATTTTTTTCTTTCTCTATTTGATGTCCAGAACTGTTGTTTATTTAATATACTACAGGGGCTCCTGGGTGGCTCAGTTCATTAAGTGCCCAACCTCAGCTCAGGTCAGGATCTCATGGTTCCTGAGTTTGAGCCCCACGACAGACTCTGTTGACAGCTCGGAGGCTGGAGCCTGCTTTGGATTCTGTGCCTCCCTCTCTCTTTGTCCCACCCTTGCTTGCACTCTGTTTCGGTCTCTCAAAAATAAATAAATATTAGGGGTGCCTGGGTGGCTCAGTTGGTTAAGCTTCCAGCTTCGGCTCAGGTCATGATCTCATGGTTCGTGGGTTCAAGCCCCGTGTCGGGCTCTGTGCAGACAGCTCAGAGTCTGGAGCCTGCTTCAGATTCTGTGTCTCCCTCTCTGTCTGACCCTTCCCTGTTATCTCTGTCTCTCAAAAATGAATAAAAAACATTAAAAAAAATAAACCTTAAAAACCTTTTCTAAGATACTGTAGCTTATAATAATGAAATAAAAAATGTTCCCTGCATAAAAAAGGCAGGAATCTACATTCATCTGCTGTTACTTTGCTTCGATATTTCTTTACATTAAGTCAAAGAAGATGGCTTTTCAGCATAATATTAACTTCTAAGTCCCAGAGAATATTTTCCTCAACACTTAGCTTCAGTAATACCCGATCCATGCACTTGAATCTGTGGCAGGGAAGGAGAGAATTCAAAATAGTAAAAGGGAGTGAGAAGGGACAGAAGCATACACTTTTATATTTTATTACTGAATCATGATTGGACAGTACTTTTACCAGAAAATCCGATTTAAACTTCAGAGTTCTAAATCGAATAATTCCTATCAATTTAATTTTTTCTTTCTCCAAATTTTTATCTAAATTCCAGTTCGTTAACATACAGTGTAATATCAGTTTTAGGTGTAGAATTTAGTGATTTATCACTTACAGACAACACCCAGTGGTCACATAACAAGTGACCTTCTGTTTTTTTTTTTTTTATTTTGAGAGAGAGAGAGAGAGAAGGGAAGGGGAGAGGGGGCAGAGGGAGAGAGAGTGTGAGAGAGACTACTGAGAGAGAGAGAGAATCCATGCTGAGCGTGGAGTCCGACAACGGGCTGGATCCCACAACCCTGGGATCATGACCTGTGCCAAAATCAAGGGTCGGAGGTTCAACTGACCAAACCCCCCAGGCACCCCAACCCTTCTATCTATTTTTAAACACTGCTCTCATGTTTCAAAAATATTAAAATAAATTGTATCCTCTTTTTGGAAAATATTTTCAAATAATGTTTGTAAAGGCTTTTCATCCTTGCCTTGACGACATAAGATCTCAACTTCTGAATATCATACATGTTTCAAAGGTATGACATGTAATGCCACACTAGGGTTCATGCAAAAATCAAATAGATCCTATGGTACCGGGGTGTCAGATATCAAAACGTTTATTTAGGGCAACTCACATTCCTATTCTGTATACTTCTCATAGGTGGGGTTAAACCCAGCTAGATATGAGAGACAGAGGCAAGTTTGTAAAATGGTCACAAAAGGCGTCAATGACTGCCAGCCCCCTAATTTATTCTCCAACTTTTCTTGCTCAAGGATATTTGAAGCCCATATAAAAATATAGAGATCATGGTTTAACCCAAGTAACTACATCCTAACTTTAAAACCTGAGACGCTGTGATGGGGAAGGGAAAACATTTGGAGAGCAAAACCTCTCTGGCACTAACCACAGAGCTATATAGATAGCCCCTTATTTCAATAGTAAGATCCAGAAAATCTTATTAAACGTTGTCTCAGACTACAGGACCATCAGACAGGTAACACTGACCTTCACCTGATCATTATGTTCACAATAAAGATACAGAAGAAAAACCATAAATAGCAAATGGGATATATGGCACAGTCATCATGTTTTGGACAAGAACACATGCAACTGACTTATCGGCATATGCGTGGTCCTGCTGCTTAATGTCCTATTGTAACTAAGGAGCCGCTCATTCATAATATGGTTCATATTACTGCAAAATTTTTAACAAAATTGGAGTGCAGTGAAGATCCACTGACACCTGATAGTCTTTTATGGGCTTTCCTCCTTTGATTGCTCTTTTAAATTCCTAGAGATGTGAAGTCCAAATGACTACAGATCCTTTTCATTATTGCTCTTATCATCATCATCATGATTATTTTTGGAAGAATTCTCTAGATATGAGTGCAGCCAAAATGTTCTATCTCTGCTATGCTTCTCAGCCCATCTGCCTTTGTAACAGCAGGACACACTCCCTATGCTTGAACATTTCTGGTGGCGAGCAATTTACTCACTTTGGTTACTGTCTCTACTGAGTCACCAGCACAGTGATGGCCCCACACCCGCCAGTAACACTGAGAGATATATTATATATAAAAAACACGCAAGTTATTCCTTGAGTTTGAACAAAACTGAAACGTAGCCCCCTCATTTCATATCTGAGTAAACTGTAGCCTAAGCCAAAAAGAAGTTAAATTAATTGTTTAGAACTCTTAAATTTTAGTGTAGTATTATTTTTTCACACCAGAATGACTACAAATTTTGCTCATTAGTCTCATTATAAGTTGACAAGAATCCTAGAAGATTTTACATAAAAAATCATCAGAATCTGGTACAAGTTAAAATACGCTCTTCAGGGGCACCTGGGTGGCTCAGTCGGTTAAGCATCCGGCTTCAGCTCAGGTCATGATCTCACGGTTCATGGGTTGGAGCCCTGCGTCAGGCTCTGTGCTGACAGCTAGCTCAGAGCCTGGATCCTGCTTCAGATTCTGTGTCTCCTTCTCTCTCTGACCCTCCCCTGCTCCCACTGTCTCTCTCTGTCTCTCAAAAATAAATAAAAAACATAAAAAAATTTTAATAAAGTAAAAAAACAAAATATGCTATTCAGCCATGGAAACACTACATCACGAGGTATTTATAAAAAAAGACTAACAAAAATTATGCTAACTAAAGCTTAAGGTTATGTATTCTAAGTCTGACAAAATAAAGATGTATCTTTTTAATTTTCAGAGTAGGAATACACAATACATTCTACACAATATATTATTTTTCTACAGTACATCCCTAGAAAGGGATGTTCAATTCATATTGAAAACGCATTCTTTAAAGAACCAGTTTTAAATTTTTTAAAAAAATTAATCTGAAAGTAATTTAACAGAGTTAAACTTTAGAAAGAGCAAATAAAATGAGCGCAATTCTCATAGCCTTTCATCAAGCGGGAGAGCTCCTGAACATGGAAATCCTGGCCTGCTTTCATGCTTCCCTCCTGCCCAGTGAAACCTCAGATAAAACCTACCCTGTGGACTTCCAGGGATGCTCACATCTAGAGTGTGACATAAAAAAAAATGGGTGAAAAGTTATTACTATCCCTATGTCCCATCACAAAGGCACTGGGGCGGGCAGAGGAAGTCACATCCGTGACTGTAAGTAGGGCAGTGGCACATCTATGCCAACTGTCCTGCTTCTTCTTCTACCTGGAACATGAGTAGTGACTGGATAAAGAGGAAGTAATATTACTCCGAAGTTTGCTATTGCCAAGCACTTTACAAACATGAACTCATTTATTTCACCACACCACGCATATTGTTATCTCCCTCCAAACAGGAGGAGAAAAAAAGTAAATAATTTGCCAAAACTGATACAGATAGGAAGTGCTAGGTTTGAAATCTGAAACTGAGTTTGTCTGGCTTCTAGCCTACTTTTTTTTTTTTTAGCTAGAGCATATGTTCTCCACTCTGAATTAAATGAATGTAATTATTGGCAGCTATGTATGTGAATAATGCACGTAGGTTTATTGTATCACACTACAAGTTGTGTGTGTGTGTGTGTGTGTGTGTGTACACATTTATATGCAGACTGTTCTCTCTATTAAAAACACTAACTTTTCCTCTTAGTTCCCAGATTTCCACCAGTTCCTCTTATTTTCCATGTAGAAGAAAGAGCTTTGAAATTTAACCCCTTAATCGGACCCTAACTTAAGAAATGTTACTGGAAGGGCACCTGTGCTTAACCTGTGACAAATACAAATGACAAAAGACAACTGAAGAAGAGTGATAAAGTCCCAAAAGGTAGAGTTCAGGCAGACGTTGGGAAGAACTAAGTAAGAGAAGCCTAGACCTCTCGCAACAATTTCTTATAATATTACATCATTAATTTTGGAGTAAACTTCCAAATTGCTAAGCACACTTGCATTCAGTTTTCAAAAAAGTATTATTTTAAATTAAAATGTAAGTGATAGTTGAATGAGTGATACCTCCTCTCCAGTCTGTTAATGTAGATACTCAAGAGTTGACTATAATCAAATATAATGAAGGAAATACATTTAATGCAGCAGTAATAGTTCATATATATACGAGGATAAATGCAGAATAAAAGCAAAGACCTAAAAGACACTAGAATCCCCCAGTGACTGAACAAAATAATTACGACAGCCTTTACACATTCCTAAAATGTGTCATTTTATGTGGATTTTAAAAAAGAGCTCATGAGTAGTAGAATATATGCCCTCCAATTTTATCTATAATCAGTTCAGATTGCAATAATAGTTAAGTTGTATAATGCCTAGATATTTCAAGGAATGAGATACTGCAGATAGGTCAAAACAAATAGCATTCAAAAGTTAATCCAATATTAAAGGACCACCATTTCCTGCAGAGTGAAAACATAGAAAGATTTGCAAAAAAGGCAAAGTAAATAAAATGACCACTAAATCTATTGATAATATTATTAAAACAATATGAAACGCTTTAATGATTAGTTGTATAAGTATGATTTCTTGGCCATGTAGCAAAAGGGAGAAAAAGGTCAATAAACATAATCATGCATGCGCTATGACTAATGTGTTAGAAGTAGAAAAAAATCTTAAACTTAACAGGAACCATTGTAATTGCAATTGGTATATAGCTAATTCTACCTATGACTCGCCAATTCTAGCATTAGTCTTGAGAATTAAACACTGACCCAACAGTGTAGGGCCCTAGTACCACTAAACCATTCCATTGCAAATTGCATTTAGTTTTATGCCCTGTTAGTTGAACATTTATATTAAAGTTTAACATTAGACTTAATTTATTGTAGAGAGATATGCACAGTTTTGCTGGCATTGCAGTGGTCCGTTTTGTTCTATGATGGATTATTACCCTATAAAATGGAAATCTTTCCTAATTAGGATTCAATTAAGAGAAAGCAGAAGGCAAAAGATTATGCCAAAAAGAAACTTCATGATCTTAGTAAAGGGTGAAAATATCTCAGCCGGAAATTAAAAATAAACTTGGGAAAGGATCTTCAAATAGGATGTTTTCAGGAGGGAATAGATATTTCAGTGCTACTTAAATATCCAAAGTTAGTATTTCCACCCAAAATATAGAAAATGTCTTCATAATGTTAATGCAAAATATGTTGGAAACATGTTTACCAATTTATTGGAAGTGCCTAGTATGCCTAATGGCAACGGATTACATTCCCTACATTTCATCTAAGAAAACAGTGAGAGTTGGGTCTACATCATGTTTCCATTTTAATGAATGGTATCTAATAAATGCACTTCAAAGATTAAATCATTTTAAATTGCTTTTGGCACCTAAACAGATTTGGCTGCCACACTACTACTGACAATGAAGCCATATTTTTGTTTGTGTTTGTTTTCATTTCACAACTGAACTTATGCATTCCTACCGTACAAAGTTCTAACAAGTTCAGGTAGCTATTTCATGAAAATGCATTATCTTAAGAGTATACAGTTAGTGATATTAGTAGATCGATGTATATTTTTTCTTGTTAATATCCAATATCCAAAGATAAAACCCTAGCTTAGGAGACAAGCAAAATGAGTATGTTCAATAATATTAGTCTACGTAAAAATATTTTAAGAAGCTAGGTCATTGTCATTAGTCATGATAAGAATGTCTCCTAGGATATGTAAGTCAAAAGAAAGTTTATGTGGCAGAATTATGTAAGGAAACTTACAATAGTGCCTGCCCACAAACCATGCAATTTGGAAACAGCCAAGAAACAAAACCATAGAGAAGGAGAGATAAATACAACATGTATTAGGGGTTATTATGCAACTACAAAGATTCGATATGACCCTGGAAATATAGCAAAAAATAGTTATGGAAAAGAAGCTATTTCTTATGCTCAGTAGCTAATTTTCAAACATATGTACCTGTATTTGAAACTTTGAGCATTTCACACATTTTTCTGTATCTGAAAAAAAAATGGATCCAGACTGATATTGTGTATCAATATAGCTGAAAACAGTCAATAAAAAGGTAGCCAAAAGCAAAGTTCAATAAGAATTCTAAAAAAGGATATTATTTTGATTGCTGATAAAACACTTCTGATGTATACTTTGCTCATATTGGAAAAGAATAATTTACTGTTCAATTTTCCTAGAAAGGATGAAATAGCTATACGATCATTTCATTAAATGTTTGATTAAATAAAAGCTAGATTAAAATGTCTAGGTCAAGCTGAATATATAATTAGAAACTATAGAATATATAACTCCATTTTGAAAATACACATATTTCAATATCTAACAGTTAATTAAATCTCTTTTCCACATAATTTACGATACACATAATTGTCTATTTTCATTTTTAAATGTTCAAGGGCATTGGATCTATGAAAACAACACATATATTTTAATCCTCTTTTCTGGAAAATTAAGAAATGCATACCCTTCAGGACAAATGTATTTAATATAAGGTGACATAAGAGTAGTACATCAAATTTCCTGATCCATGTGAATACAAGCAAATAGGAAATACGTATAATACATAATATGACTTGAAGGAAAAGAAATGTTAGGACTATAGTGGTAGTACAAAAGGTTATATGACCCAGTCCATAATTCATATATTATGATCTGAATATATATTATGTGTTGAATATATAACACAAATATATCTTCACATTTATGGGCATTTAACTGGGACTACCACATTTTATGTATATTTAAAGAAAACAAAGTCAGAGAGCTAGAGACATATTTAAATTATGTGCAATAGACTTTGTGAATATATGACCAAAACAGAATCAGTAATAATAATAATTTAAATGTTGGGTGTGACCATGATATGGTCTAATTTACATTGAAGATAGACTATTTATAAATATTTAAGCCATTTTCAACAAACATACATAATATCAAATCTCAAAATGCATGCCTTTCTCTTTTTCTGTCTTTTGTTTTTTTAACTTACTGCTTTGTAAGTTCTCTTTTGTCCGGCATGTTTCCGAATTTGTTCTCCATTTGGCCCTGTTTCCACATGCATCGAATAGATGATGTCAAAGAAATCTTCAACCACAGCTACCCGCCGCAAAGACAGCTTCTCATCTACCCCTACACCATCCTGGAAACAAAACAAAAAAAACACATAAAATTAATAAAGAAATGTGTATTTAACACAGTTAATTAAACAAAAACATTTTGATAAACTGAGCCAAATCATACAGATAGGAAATTTCAAAAAATTGTGAGCGAATATTGCATAATTTCACACATTTACATATAGAACTTTAAGAAATATGGAAAAAGATATTTGGCATAGTGATCATGCTTACCCATAAATAACATCTTTTAAGTTTTATAATGACTTATCTGTTGCCATCAGCATATCATTCCAAAAATTTCTAAAATATATTTTAAGGTTTAGTAATATTTATTACAATAATTTCATTCTAAATATTGACTTATTCATCCAGTCAATATTTGATGAGTTGTTACGTACAGGAAGCTGTTATTAGAGAAATAAAAGAAATAATATGAAATCCCTAACCTTAAACACTATATAATCTAAGATTAGACTACGGGGCAATAGGTGTTCAAGTCAAAAATGTAAGCTCTAGAGATAGTCTAGATGTGAACTATGGGCCTTTCACTCAGAAATTGTAGGTTTTGTGCAAATCACTAAAACTCTCCTAAATTTCACTCTTCTCAAATTTCAGTTTTCTCAGTTGGAAAACAGAGGTAATAGAGCTCGCTTTAGAATTGTAAGAATCAAATGAAATAATATAGGAAAAAGATGTGACTCAATGGTTGGTATATAGTGAACATTCGACAAATAGTGGCTCTTGTCATTTAACGATTGTGATAAAAATATAAACAACATACTCTAGGAGTTGAAAGAATAAAGACCTCACCTCTGGCTGAAGTAGCTTCTTAGAAGAAATAGAATTTGATGTGGGTGGGAATTCACACAGGATATAAGACATGGTGGTGGGAAGTGTAGCAAAAAGCAAAAACTCCCATAAATGATGGGAAATAAATTTACAAGAAAAGAATAAGAAATTTGGAATTAGACAAGGAAGAAATTTAATCTTACATGAAAGGGTTTCCTCTTTGCAAACACAGACATGCACACACATGCATACACACACAGTGTTCTTATGTGAACCTGGAGGCACAATCTGAAGTAGCAGGATGTAGGCATTAGCGTCGGCATACAGCATACGAGAGTGACCAATCGGAGCGAAAGTATTATGCAGTCAATGAATCAAATGGTAAAAGCCTCTTTGAACAGTAATCCCAACAGACTGAGCTCACTGCAAAACTCAAAACAAGTCACACAGTACTGTTTTTTTATTTGGTTGTTATTAGTTTTTTTCTGATTTATCATAAGTTCTCAGAAGTAGCAGTCTCTGAGGCAGCATATTCAAATAACTATATATATATTTAAATGACTGCATATATATTCAAAAAACAAGTCAAATATATGTGTGTTGTGTATTGCACCCCTGTTAAATTTGAAGCACTCCTCCACAGTTACCTATGATGCATGTGATTCCTCATTAGGTTTTAGATCTTTTCACTTCTCTCCTTTAACTTCTTAAGTCATCTCTTCTTCTATATGGGGTCTCATGGATAATCCTTTATTGCTTTGTGATACAAGACCAATATGTATAGTGAAAATGCAGAGAAACTGCATGAGGTGTGTCCATAACTACCCCCAAAAAATTGTGGTAGCTTAGAGCCCAGAGCCTCGTACACACCATTTCAGATGCCTATCCCCCAACCACCCCAACCAACACCCCTCCTCAGAGAATGTCCACTGTTCCTAGGCTAGATATCCAAATTTTAGCCCTATCCACCAGCAAAACCACCCATAAAATTTTGTCTTTTCTCCAACCCATTAAATTTATACAGTTTGCTCTCAGTTCCTCTGCTGAATAATCAGAAATACAGTAATTTTATACAGTTAATAAAATATGAGCAATGTAGGAATCACAGCCTACTCATTCACTGCTTCAACAGCTATCCCAGAAAGACCAAATATATGGCCAAGCCTTTTACTGGGTGCTAAAATTTCCAAGGTGTAGGAGACAGATAATCTAGGTCTTTGTGGAGTTCACAGTCTAGTACAGAAAATAAATCTGAAACAAATAATTGTTAGAGTTGTATCCTGATTTCCTGTGACTTTGGTAATAAATCAGCACAAAATAGGTAGCTTAAAACAAGAGAGGTTATTCTCTCCTAGCCCTGGAGACCAGAAGTCCAAATTCAAAGATGTCAGCAGAGCTGCACTCTCTGCAAGCTCTAGGGAGGAATCCATTTCTTTTCTCTTGCAGGTTTGGTGGTTGCTAGCATTCCAGGCCTGAGGCCTTCTTCTTCTGTGCCTCTCTTTCTCTTATTCACGCATTTTATCTGAAGGGATTTAGGGCCAACCAGATAATCGAGAGTAAAATCTTCACTCCATATCCTTAACTTAATTGCATCTATGAAGACTCTTTCTTCGAAACAAGGTAACATTTACAAATTTCAGGGATTGGGTCTTAAAATCTTTAGGTGGCCATTACAGAACTACAGGTTGTATGAATCAGAATACAGAATTAGAGTACAGAAGGTGTAAGTTGGGCTATGGGAACATATATAGGAAATGCTTCACTATAAGTAGTTAACAGTTAATATTCTTTCAAGAAACCCTAAATTCAGTGTTAATCAAGATAATAATAAAATCACATACACTGAGTGTGGGAAGCGGCAAAGATTCAGCTGCTTGGCCATTTGCTAGCCGGATAGGTCACTCCCTGAGGGGAGTTGCAAAAATAGGCAGGGGAGCACCACTCCCTGTCAGGAGAAGCCAGAAGATCAAAGATCAACCGCCGGTAGGCAGGGTAGTATCAGCCCCTCAGGCGCTGTGCTAAAACACTTTAGTTTGGTTCCTCTTTTACTCCAGTCTTAATCCCTTAACCCTGTTTCCTAGCAACCTACCTAGGTCAGCTGCCTTGTTTTCCCACCTTGAAACCTTTATAAGATAGGGTGTTTTCTCAATAAAAAAGAGAGGCTTGATCGGATTCCGTGTGCTGTCTTCACTCTCTGTGCGCCCTTTCCTGCCCTTTCTCTCCCTCCCTCAGGAAAAGAACCCACGAGGATTCTTCGCCTGTCGGGGCAGACGAGACAGGTACCACCGAACGCCTGGACGAGAGCGCCAGGACCTGGCTTCGGCTAAGACAACGGAGGAAGGGAAATCACCTATTATCCTCTGTCACATGGATCTGCTTACTTGCAATTGTGATGAAGCTCAATTTATACCCACACTCTTACTAAAAGTCAAAAATATCATAACCCCAGGTACACAAGGCTGATTTAATATATAAAAATTAATTAAAGTTTATACATTTTTTCTGAGAGAGAGTGTGTGCATGTGGGAGCTGGGGAGGGGCAGAGAAAGTGGGAGAGAGAGAATCCCAAGCAGGCTCGGCTGACAGAGGGCTCCATCTCATGAACTGTGAGATCACGACCTGAGCTGAAATCAAGAGTCAGATGCTTAACTGACTGAGCTACCCAGGTGCCCCCAGAAATTAATTAACACAATACAGCAAAAAAAAAGACAATGGACAAAAAGCCACCTCAATAGATGCAGGAAAAGCATTTGACAAAAACCAATATACTTTCCTGAGAGAAACTTAATAAACTAGAAAGAAATTTTCTCATGATAAAGAACATCTATAAAACCCCCATGACTAATATTTAATAATGAAAGACTGAATCCTTTCCCATTATGAACACGAGCAAAACAAGAATGTTTGCTCTAGCCACTGCTATTTAATATTTTACAGGAGGTACAATTAGGCAAAAAGGAAGGAAGGAAAGAAGGAAGGAAGGAAGGAAGGAAGGAAGGAAGGAAGGAAGGAAGGGAAGGGATATAGACAGACAAAAGGTCACCTAGATTGAAAAGAAGGAATAAAAGCTATCTCTTATCTCTATTTGTAGATGACATGATCCTATATGGAGAAAACTCTGTGGAATCCACCAAATAACTGTTAGAAGTAGTGACTTCAAGCAAGTTTGAAGTTCATAAGTAATATACAAAAATCAATTGTATTAGAATCAATTGTATTAGAATCAATCAATTGTATTAGAATCAATTGTTTATCAATTGTTTATTGTTTATTAGAAATAAAAAATCCAAAAATGAATTTGGAAAATAATTTCATTTACAATGGCATCTAAAAATTGGAATACAAGGTATAAATTTATATAAAAGGTTAAAAAAGTGCAAGCCTGGTACACTGAAAGCTATAAAACATTGTTATAAAAATATTTTAAATGATCCAAATAAATGGAAAAATATCCTATGCTCACAGAGCAGAGGCTTAATATTGTTAAGATGGTAATATTCTAAACACTTATTTACAAATTCAGTGTAATCCATATTTAAAAATTATGGCTAGTTTTTTCCAGAAATTGACAAGTCAAAGTTTATATGTAAATGCAAGTTACTTAGAATAGCCAAAATAATCTTTTAAAAGGAGAAATTTGGAAGTCTTATACTTCTTGACTCCAAAACTTACTATAAATCTTGGGGCACCTGGGTGGCTCAGTCAGTTAAGTGTCCGACTTTAGCTCAGGTCATGATCTTGTGGTCCATGAGTTTGAGCGCTGCATTAGGCTCTGTGCTGACAGCTCAGAGCCTGGAGCCTGCTTAAGATTCTTTTTTCACCCTCTCTCTCTGCCCCTCCTCCACTCATGCTCCGTCTCTGTCTCTCAAAAATAAAATTTTTTAAACATTTTTAAAAATTAAGAAATAAAACTTACTGTAAATCTTACATAATATATAACATGGTACTGAACATGAGAACAGATATATAGATCAATGGGATAGAATTAAGATTCCAGAAATAAACCCGTACATTAATTTTCAATTCATTTTCAATGTAGTGGGGAAAAAATAGTCTTTTCAACAAATGATACTAGGACAGCTGGTTACCCACATACAAAAGAACGAAGTCAAATCCCTTCTTCCCACCATACATAAAATTTAAGTCAAAATGAACCACAGACCTAAATGTAGAAGCTAAAACTTAAAATTATTTTAAAAACAAACCGCATTACAAAAGTGTTTTTAAGCTTAGGCAAGGCAGAGTCATCTGGGTTATAAAACCAAAAGTAAAAGCAACAAAAGAAAAATTAATTGAACTGCAGTAAAATTAAAGTATTTTTATGCTGAAAACGGTACCATCAAAAAAGTGGAATAATCCACAGAATTGGGAGAAAATGTTTGAAAATAATATATCTGATAAGGGGCTAATATCCAAAACATATAAAGAACACATTCAACTCAATAGCTGTGAATGGTATGGATAGTCCTCAAAAAGTTAAAAAGACCCAGCAATTCCAGTTGTCGATTTATCCAAAGGAAACAAAAACACTAACTTGAAATGCACCCCCATTTTCATTGCAGCATTATTTACAATAGCTGTGTCATGAAAGCAACCTAAGTATCTATCTGTTGAGGGATGAATGGGTAAAGAAAATGTGTTCATATGTATATAAAGTACATTTTGTGTTACCACATAATTGTGGTATTATACACACACACACTTCGAATATTATTCAGCCACAAAAAAATAGGAAATCCTGCCATTTGAAACAACATGGATGGATCTTGAGGATATTGTGCTAAGAGAAGTAAGACAGAGAAAGAAAAATATCATATGATTTCACTTATATACAGACTCTAGAAAAACAAGCGAACAAACAAAAAACCAAACTCACAGATACAAAGAACAGACTGGTGGTTACCAGGGTCAGGAAGTAGGATGTGGATAAAATGGGTGAATATGGTCAAAATTTTGAGGTATAAAAACTTCTAGTTATAAAATAAATAAATCCTGCGGATATAACATATGGCATGGTTACTATAGATACTGTATTACATTTTTGAAATTGCTAAGATCTTAAAAGTTCTTTTCATAAAAAAGAGTTGTAACTATGTGTGGTGATGGATATTAACTAGACTTATTGTGGTGATCATTTTGATATACATCTCATTATATATTCATTATAATCATATAATAATTATACATATATGTGTATATATACATACCATAATCATTATGCTGTATACCTAAAACAAAAAAAATTGTAAAGATTTTGAATAAACATTTCCCCAAAGAAGATGCTCAAATGGCAAGTAAGCACAAGGAGAACTGACCAACATCATTAGGAAACAGGAAATGTAAATCAAAATTTCAATGAGATACAACTTCACATTGACTAGGACTGCTATAAACAAAAATAAGTATAGGCAAAGATATAGAGAACTTACAACTCTCATGCATTGGCTGGTGGAAATGCAAAATGATGCAGGTGCTTTGGAAAGTTTGACAGGAACTTGAAAATTTAACATAGACTTACCAGATGACTTAAAAAGCCCTAAGTAGATACATATATTCAAGAGAAATTAAAACATAAGTCCACACAAAATGAATTGTACAAAATCCAGCAGCATATTCAATTACAGCCAAAAAAGGAGAGATAACTGAAATGCCTTTGAACTGAATATATAAACAAAATGTGGTACAACTGTACTAAGAAATATTATTCTGACATAAAAAAGGATAAAGTATTGATTCATGCTATGCCTTGGATGAAACTTGAAGAACATAAAGCTAAAGAAGCCAGACACATAAAAAAGACACCTATTACTTGATTATTTTTATATGAAGTGTCCAGAAAAGGCAAACTTAACAGATGTAAAGCAGATTATTGGATGCTTTGAACTAGGAAGAGGAGTGCTTGGGGATTGGCTGCTAATGGGTATACAAAGAAGGGACATGAAGGGACAGAAGATTCTAAAATTAGATGACGGTGATGGTTTTGTATGCTGTAAATATACTAAAACATTAAATTGTGTAATTTACCTGAATGAATTGCATGGTGTGTGTTGTACCTCAAAAACACTGTTAAAATATGTGGTCTCCAATAGCTTTGGATTTTAATTTCTTTTTTGTTTTATGTTATTGTGTTTTAAACACGCATTTTTAAATCTTAAAAAACATTAGAGTACGGTTGACACACATTATTACACTAGCTTCAGGTAGACAACATGGTAGTTCAAATACTCCACATTACCCTGTGTTCACCACAAGTGTAGCCACCATCTGTCACCATACAGCACGATTACAACATCACTGACTCTATTCCCTACGTTGTGCCTTTCATTTTTGTAACTTATCCATTACATATATGGAGACACACCTCCCCACTCGCCATCCATTTTGCCCATCTCTCCAAATCGCTTCCCTTTGGCAACCACCAGTTTGTTCTTCATATTTAGAGGTGTGATTCTGCTTTTTGTTTGTTTGTTCATTTCTTTTGTTTTATAGATTGCACATGAGTGAAATTACATGGCATTTGTGCTTCTCAGTCCGACTTACTTCCCTTAGCATAATACTGTCTATTGCCATTTGCAACAACATAGATTTTAATTTCAAAGAGGCAAAACAACAAAAAAGGAATTCATACAATACAATTCTAACTTCCTGCAAACCCATGAATGTAGAGTGAAAATGAAAGTGCCACAATCACCAAGCTTACAGCAGTGTGTTGGTATATGTTTACCAAATGTCTCCCCCAAAATACATAAGGTTTTTATAAATTTTAATAACAACTTATAAATAATAGCAAAATATGTAATACTTTTTATTGTCCATATAGACAACTAATTCTCAAAGAATTAGTTACATTCAACTCTTGTTCAGCAAAACCAGCCTATTATTTTATTCAAACTCTGATATGTCAAATGGCATTTCACTGTAGACTTCTTTCTCATAAGTTCTTCTGTAATTTAATATAGTATGTATTCTACTGTTGTACTATTTCTACCTTGTATAAATTTTATTAAAATGAGATTTCTTTTCAGCTTCAGCACTAGGACCATACACAAAACAATAAATCCAGCCCCAATGAGCGGTATTTACTGATTTCTGTGGTGTAAGTACTTCCACCAAGGCATAGTTCAAGACGCCAATGTGAACTCACTGAACCCAGAGTTAGAAAGAGATCCACAACAGTGTATCAGTATGGTGAAAACACCACATAGTAGACCAGAAAAACTACCTCAAGAACATGAATAATATGGAGGCCTGGATGGCTCAGTTGGTGAGGCATCTGACTCTTGATTGCGGCTCAGCTCATGGTCTCACAGTTTCATGAGTTTGAGCCCTACATCAGGCTCTGTGCTGCAGCACGGAGCCTGCTCGGGATTCTCCCTCTCCCTCTCCCTCTCTCTCTCTCTCTGCCCCTCCCCCACTCATGCTATCTCTGTCTCTCTAAAAAAAATAAATAAATTTTAAAAAATAAGAATATGAATAATAATAACCTAATTCGGCAGTGATACATTTTAGGAATCTACCATCTCTCAGGGTAAATAACTTACTAAGTCTATATTATTTTATTTTTAATAATAACTGTTTTACAAATGGCTTATCAAATTTGTGAAAATTTAACAATTAGCTCTCTTAAGCTAATACAAAGTGGCTCCAGGATACTACTGTTTTTATGTCATTCAAGTTGAGTGAATGATATATTTAATGAATTAAGTGAATATTTTATAGTGCAGTTCCCGTAGTCAACCATTGACATAAAAAGCCTTAGATAACAAGAATTCAAAAAACTATCTAATCTAACATAAAACTTCAGGGTGCTAGAAAACATAGGTACTACTGGAAAATTTTTATATTAAAGTTAACATGATAGCGAAACTAATCAAATTTGTAAATTGAGTATGTGATGGCAAGTCTGTGCTCTAAAATTTGGTTTACTTAATGCCCTTATTGTATTATATTAACACATTAAAATGATATTGAAGGAAGATAATAGTTAAGCTCTAAAATGAATCACCCTTACACTTACTTCACTTCCTGCTAGCCTATGAACAGCCCATCGGTGAGATAACATATATACACATAAAACTTTAAGGCAAACGTGAAATTGGTAAGTGAGAGACACAAAGCTTAGCGATTGGAACACGATTATAGTGAAGTCAATATGCCATCATGTTGAAAGACCATCATAAAGTTTTTCATGTCTCTTCTTGGCCTTCCTGGAGCTATTTAGAATACACTATTTCTAAGTTTCAAATTCAACTTCTTTTGAAATTTTTCATTTTCAATTACATTATGAAGCTAAACAAGAACTGATGGGAACAGAACCATTCTGGGGTAGATCTCTCTCCTGCAATCCTTCCTGACTCCTATTCTCCCCAGGAAAGTACATCTGATTGTCTCATTAGTAACCTGTGGTAAGATACGCACAGACATCAACATACAGTGTCACTCAAGCATATTCAGATAATATGTGAGAGTTTTTTGCTCAATTAAAGAAAAAATTTGAAAGCCAAATTTTTGATATATCAAATATAACATCTACTCATATAATTATATTACATAATTCAAACTAAGGCCAATATAACACATTTATTGTTTAGGAATCAGTGAGTGAAAATAGCTATCACTTTTCCTTCCTTCCTCAGTCTAGTTATCAAACAGATATCTTAACTGACAAAATTATCATGATAAACTAGTGGATGGGATGGCAATTTTAGTGAAATATTTAGAAATAAAGGCTCTGTCAGTTTACAAACAACAAAAAAAACAACTAAAAAGAAAAAAGGGACAAAGAAATAAACATAAATTTCTAAGATTCAACATTCAAGGGTCCTAAACTCAAGAATTTATAGGGACCATCCGTAAAAAATTGAATTTTTGCCAATACTTTCTCAGTGCTTCCTAAACTGAAAGGTACCCTTGCTCCTACTCTATTCAGTTGACACTGTAAGTTCATTTTCCGTTGGCAAGTCCATTGTCGTATGCTGAGATAAAGCAATGGGGGAATGGAAGAAGAGGATTCAGTCTATGGAGACCGAAAGGGACCCAAAAAAATAGCTTAACCTACTGTAACTACCTAAAGGTGATGCCTTGGAATATAATTCTGCAGAAAGATGCAGTCAGAAAGCCCAGGAGTAGGGCAGTATGAGTAAATATAAAGTGTTGGCAAAGCTTAAGAGATTACCTCTACTGGGGCGCGTGGGTGGCTCAGTCAACTGAGCATCAGATTCTTGGTTTTGGCTCAGGTCATGATCTTACGGTTGGTGGGTTCAAGTCCCACTTTGGATTCTGCACTGATGCTGACAGCACCGAGCCTGGTTGTGATCCACTCTCTGTCTGTCTCTCTCTTTCTCCTGCTCATGCTCTCTCTTTCAAAATAAAGGACTTTTTTTTTTTTTTTTTTTTTTAAGAAATTATGTCTACTATGTGCAAGATACTGAGATACTGAGATAGATTACTTTGGATAATTCCAAAGAAAAATTCCTAAGATGTTTCCCTTCCTGAAGGAGCTTGAGGTCTACCATTAGTTTAGATGAGTATGTCAAAAGAGACTGTGAGTATGATAAAGCCAATATGCTCTATAACTGGTTCTCAATTTTGGCTTCACATTGAGATGTCTTGGGATGAATGTGATACATAGGTCCTTTCTGATTTGAATTTCTGATACATAGGTCCTTTCTCCAGAGAATGTGATTTAATAGATCAGGGGTGCACTTAGGCACAGGAGTTTTTAACATCTCCTTCATGGATTCTAATAAGCAGTAAAGGAATCAGGAGAGGAGTTAGTTACAGATAAGAATGAAACATGGGGCGTCTGGGTGGCTCAGTCATATAAGCGACCAACCCTTGATTTATGCTCAGGTTAGGCTCTTAAGATTTGTGGGTTCAAGCCCCTCCTTGGGCTCCATGCTGTCACTCAGAGCCTGCTCGGGATTCTCTCTTTCTCTTTAGCTCACTGCCCCTCTCCTGCTTCCTCCCTCCCTCCCTCTCTCTGTCTCTCAAAATAAATAAACATTAAAAAAATGAACCATAATGTTGGGGTAGACCTAATGTGGTCACAGATATCAGTTCACTTAATACGCTATTTAAGATGTAGTGAGAAACCAATCAATGGTTTTTAACATGAGAATCATAAAATCAGACGAGTGCTTTAAAGCAACTACTGTACCAGGAAAGTATATAGCATATTTGGATTAAACAAGAGCCACTGTAACAAAAGGGCAAGGGAAGTGGCAATTGAGAGAAAATTTGGGAAGGAAAAATTCAGCCATTCTGGTGACTGTTTAAATGTGAAAGTGAATTGAAGAAATCAGTGAATGAATTTACGAAGGAGAGAAATGAATGAGAAAAAGGGGGGGGAGTAAAATAAAAGAGA
The DNA here is from genome assembly GCA_004023845.1 of Helogale parvula. Taxonomy (NCBI): domain Eukaryota; kingdom Metazoa; phylum Chordata; class Mammalia; order Carnivora; family Herpestidae; genus Helogale; species Helogale parvula. The sequence goes on along the minus strand of PJEM01004844.1, from coordinate 19,702 downwards.
AAAACTGGTAGATGAAGTAAGAGCTAGAAGGCTGAGGTTAGCATGGGAGGTGGGAGTGGAATGAGCCACAGCAACAGAGGCTGCTGTGCAGGAAACCCTTCCTGTGCTCAGGTAGCACCCCCTGATGGGGTGCGAGGTGTAAGCAGGGTCCTTCACCCTTGTAATAACTCTCTGGGAACAGACATAGTTACTATTCCAATTTACACACAGGAAAGCAGGCATGGAGAATGTAAGTAACTTTCTCCAATCACTAGGTTGTGCTAGGATACAAGTCCAGGGCTAGGGGCTCAAGCAGTCATCCCTTATGAACAGGAAAGAGACATGAAATATACATTTCCACTCTCATTCCAGCAGAATGTGCTAATTTTCAAAGTGGTCATCTACAGCCCTAACCTCCCTTTTTAACCTCAGGGGAAGATTCTGCTATTTGGGCCTCACCTCTACAGTTCACTCATATTTAAAAGAGAGTTGGGGAAAGAGAGAGACACAAATCATGAGAGACTATTGAATACTGAAAACGAACCGAGGGCTGAAGTGGGAGGAAGAGGGGAAAAGGGGGTGATGGTCACGGAGGTGGGGCACTTGTGGGGAGAAGCACTGGGTGTTACATGGAAACCAATTGACAATACACTATTAATAAAAAATAAAATAAAATAAATAAAAGACAAACAACAAACATCTGGTGAAGTAAATACTTTGTAAGACATCTTCAGCTTAAAAAAATCTTTGATTTTTATTAATTATTGAAGAAATGCACTCTAATTTTAAGAAAAATAGTATGTTGTAAACCACATCAAAAACTTTTAACCTGCAGCATTCTTTAACAGCTTCGAAAGTGTTTAAGTTACCAACTGTATTTTTAAAAAGGAAGACAAGGTAACTTGTAGAATTTTAAGTCAACAATATTTTTTGGGAAAAGAAAAAACACTACAAAATAAAAGCAGCATAAAGAGGAAAATGTAGTATTTCAACCTAAAGTACTTCAACCGAATAATATGTTTCTGTGAAAGGCAAACCTATACAAAATTATTAATTTTTGTGCCAGCTATTCATCTGTAAAAACAGAAAATTTAATTCCACTTCTTTCCAAAATTGATGATCTATTCCAGAAAACAGTACTGAATTCCAAGTTTATGTTGCTTCAATGAGAAGATAATTACAATTATTTATGGAGAATATTCATCCTCTCTTTGGCACAAACAGAAATCCAAGTTACTAGAAGGCCAATCCCTGCCAGCAGAAAGAAGTCTGGAAAAACACTGATTTGCCATATGTTCAGATGCTGGCAGAATGAACTTTCCTTGTCAGATACTGTATTACAGTAGTGACTTTTCACCACTTTCCTGACACAGACTGCTGCTGCCTTAGAGATATACATCACTTGTGAGTCTGAGATACTGATCGACCAGTTACTATTTAGGTTGCCTATTTCCTGGCTTTCAATGATTTCACTGCACTAGCCTCATTAATGACTGAGGCAGCATCTGAGGAAAAAAAGGTAAAAACTAAAATTCTCCCCTTGAAAACCGTTGTGTTCAATATAAATTTAGGTTTCACCCAAAGACCAAATCATTTGAATTACCTTTTTTGGTCATCGCTATGGATCATTCAGGACTTGGATGTGAGTGTGGCAGACAACTGTACCTTCTTGCATTTTTCCTTTACTAGCAGACCTACTCATTACCTAACATTGCTAAACCCCTTTTATTCACTTAGTACTAACAACCAGAGCAAGGCAAGGAAAGATTAATTTTAGAGATGCTAATACTCATTACCAACTTGATTTAAAAAAATAATAGATCAAAGATGTATGGTGTCCATGGTCAATAGCCTATAATGCAGGAGTATAATTGTAAGGAGATGCTGACAACAAAAAATAAGGTAAAGCCTTTACAGTTAAGAAGCCAATCTTGTGAGTCATAATCCCAGAAAGAAAAAAAAAAAGGGAGAAAGACTTAGTTTTAGGAAAATTCCAAGAATAGTAGTTGAGTTAGGTACATATGGACACAAAGTAAGAATTTTTTTATCAAATTACAAGGAAAGAAATTAGAGTCTGGAGAGAAAGATTCTTCACTTCTAACTTGATCAGAAGAGCTACAATAGAGTTCCACTAAAAAGTAAATGAAGATTTAGCTAGTGAGAGATGTGTGAGATCTTTGTCAAAACTCTAGTATCATACCTCCCCAAGAATCCAAACACGTTCTATGCTATGTGTTACTGTCATTATGATAATGTTCATTTTGTTTACAGGTATTGTTACATAGATTCACAATCTAACATTCTGAATCTTTCTCTCATCTAGTAATCAAATAATTCTACTGCTGGACTGACTCTCCAATCCACTCCTGCCCTATTCTCTACTGGATTCCTTATTTACTAGCCCAGGAAATGCTAGTAGGAGCCTAGACTGGGAATTACAAATAGGTTTCATTACATGTGCCAAATGTATTTTTGACAGTGGCTACTGGTATGTAAAGCCTCATTTTGGCTTGGTGAAAAGCATACTTTTACGGGTTAGTAGTGTCTACTATGGGCTCAAAAGTCTGACATGATGGCACTGAGTGTCACCCTGGCTTAGACTATGGAAACAGTATTCTTTTTATCATTTTTCCACTAACCTCTTACTGTTCCAGTGTGTCTTCAAACTGCTAAAATAATCTTTCTTTAAAAACTATAACTACATCAACTTATGATTTATAAATTTCTACCTGACTCTCATGCCTATGAAACAGAACTCAATCTCCTTTATTATACACTTAAATCTTCTTAATTTGGCCGCAATTTACTTACCACTACTTCCCTGTATCCTGTCATTCCAAAACATTCTAATCACATTGAATTTATCAACTTACCCGGAAAATTCAGTAAAACTCAAGATATGACTTGTCCATTAGAATCTAAGCTATCTGTGGGCAAAGACTGAATTTGTTTTTTTCAAGGACCTAAAATTGTACAAAGCAGAGAATAAATGTACTACAATTTTGAGCAGAAAAAATGAATAAATTAAGAGGTGAGTAAATTAACATTTTCTGCTTTCTCCCTAGAATGTCTTCTTCAACTGGCAAGTTCCTGTCTACCCTTCAAAATCTACCTCACATGTCCAGTCTTCCCTGAAGCTTTCCTTGACCCCATAAAGCCAAGTCACTTACTTATTGCCCTGTGCTTCTGTATCCTTTGGTTCAATTTATTTTTAGCATTTAATATGCTATTTCTGTTCATCTTTTCATTTTTATAATTTACATACAGTGAAATGCTTGAGTCTTAAATATACTCTTGAGCCAGTTTAGGCAAATGCATCAACCAACAAACATTTCCATCACCCTAGATATATCTTTCATACTCTTTCTTTGTCAACCCCTTCAAAGCAATGATCGATCATTTCAATCACCAATGGTTATTATTTGCCTGTTCCAAATGTTTATATAAGTCAGTTGGGATGACAGATGTGTATTTGGGTACTTGTTTGTGCCCCACCTCTTTCATTTAGCATAATAATTTAAAGATTTATTCATGTTTATATTTGCATCAGTAGTCTCTTTATTACTGAATAATATTTCATTGCATGGCTACGCCACAGTTTGTCCATTTTCCAGTTGAGGGGCATTTAGGTTGCTTCCAGTTTGGCGCTATTATGAAAATAGCTACTATGTTGTATTTTAAATGATTTCATCACTGTAAGATCCTTACTTTGCACAATGAACTCATAGAGAACAGATGCTTGGTGATAATTATTTTGAAAGTGTAATACCTAGAGTCGTCTTTTATATATACTACTTGATCAGTAAACATCCAAATAGAGTATAATTTGTGTCTCTCTAACCTGGATATTTGCAGAATCTCTTTGCCAAACAGTTGGCTCATGCTGTCAGATTTGGGAAGTGATAAATTATACCTCTTTCATGCAAACCACCATATTCCATTTTCTTCCTAAGCTTCCTTGGACAATTCCCTTACATTTCTCTGGGCCTTGGTTTCCTCATCTATAACACAAAGATAATTATAGCACTTATCCATTTGGTTTTATTTGAGAATTACTTGATCCTTGCATGAAATTTAATAAGCACTCAACAAAGGTTAGTTGTTACTTTGTTATAATCTGTGCCCTTCAAATATCTGACTTCAAATATACGCCTTTTATATAAAGAGATGGAATTTGGGGATGGTTCCTAAAAAATAGAGGAAAAAGAGTAAAAGGCATCCAGAAGAGCCAGCCAATACTAAAGAAGAATAAAGACAAAGGACTGACACTGTCCAACTTCAAGACTTAAGATAAAGCAATAGTAATCAAGACAGTGTCACACTGGCTAAAGAGAAGGCAAACAGATCAATGAAACCAAAGATGAAGTGCAGAAACAGACCCATGTAAATATAGTCAACTGACCTTTGACAAAGGAGCAAAGGCAATACAATAAAGAAGAGTCTTTTTAATAAATAGTGCTGGAGCAACTGGACATCCACATGCAGAAGAAGGAGGAGAAGGAGAGGGGAAGGAGAAGAAGGAGAAATTAATCCAAACAGAGACCACACACTCTCCACAAAAATGAACTCAAAATGGATCACAGACCTAAATGTAAAACTCAAAATGATAAAACTCCTAGAAGATAATATAGTAATAAATCTAGATGACCTTGGGCATGGTAATGATTTTTCTGTGCAACCCCAAAGGTACTATGGATGGAAATAACTGGTGAGGTGGACTTCATTAAAATTAAAAACTTCTGCTCTGTGAAAGATAGTCAAGAGATTGCTAAGACAAGTCACAGATGGGAAGAAAACATTTGCAAAAGGCATATCTGATAAAAGATTGTTATCCAAAATACACAAAGAACTCTGAAATTCCTACACTAAGAAAATGTACAACCTGGTTTATAAATGGGCAAAATATCTGAACAAATGCTTCATGAAAGAAGATGTACAGATAGAAAGCAAACATATGAAAAAATGTTCCATATCATACGCCATTAGGAAAATGCAAGATAAAATAAGAAGATACCATGACACACTTATTAGAGTGGCATAACTTCAGTACGCTGACAACACCAAATGCTGGCAAAGGTGTGGAACGACAGGAACTCTCATGCCTTACTGGCAGGAATGCAAAATGGTACAGCAACTTAGGAAGACCGTTTGGCAGTTTCTTAACAAAACTAAACATTCTCTTACCATATGATCCAGCAGTTGTGCTCCTTGGTATTTGTCCAAAGGAGTTGAAAACTTACATCTACTCAAAAACCTGCACACGGAAGTTGATAGCAGCTTTATTCAGGATTGCCAAAACTTAGAAGTAAGCAAGATATCCTCCAGTAGGCGAATGGATAATAAATTGTGGTACACTCAGTGCTAAATTAAATGAGCTATCAAGCCATGAAAAGACAGGGAGGAAACTTAAATGCCTATTACTAAGTGAAATAAGACAATCTGAAAAGGACACACACTGTATGATTCCAGATATATGAATATTTTGGAAAAGGCAGTATTATGGAGACAGCTGCCATCATGAAGATCAGTCGCCAGGGGTAAGCAGCGAGGGAGGAAAGGAGAGATGAATGGGTGAAGCACATAAAACTTTTAGAGCAAACTACTATGTATAATATTATAATGGTAAATGTGTCACTATTCATTCATCAAAACCCACAGAATGTATACAAAGAATGAATCTTAATGTAAAATTATGGGCTTTCGATAATGGTATGTCAGCATAGGTTTACCAATTGTTACAAATGCACCAGTCTGGCATGGGATTTTGATAATGAGGGTGGCTTATACATGTGAGAGGTCAGGGCATATATGGTAAATCTCTGTCATTTTTGCTCGATATTGCCACAAACCTAAAGTTGATTTTAAAAATAAAGTCTACTTAAAATAAAAGGCCATGGACTAGTTTTGAGAGGGAAAGTATTGCTTCTTGTGTAACCACTGTGGAAAGTTATTTAAGTGGACCCAAAACCAGTTCAAGGCATTTTTTGTAAAATAACCTTGGTCAATTAAAAAATCAATTGAAAATTCACCAAAATAATATAACAAAATCTATTATGTCTCTTAATTGCATGTATTTCTAAAACATACTTCTTCACATTTTAAAATGGTTCATGTTGAAAAATAAAAAAAAATTGCCAATGATATAAAACATTCACTTCCATTAGTATTCTTTAAAAAAAAAAAACTTCTACCATAAAATAACTAGAAAAGATTAATAGCTACCATAAAATCCACAGCTCTTGGAATGCAAGCTGGTGCAGTCACTGTGGAAAACAGTATGGAGGTTTCTCAACAAATTAAAGACAGAACTACCCTATAATCCAATAATTGAACTACTGTGTATTTACCCATAGAAACAAAGACACTAATTCAAGGACACATACATCCCTCTGTTGTCTGCAGAATTATTTACAATACTAAATTATGGAAATAGCGCAAGTGTCCATCGATATATAGATGGAGGTATAAAGAAGATGTGGTAAGGATACATACATACAATGGAATATTATTCAGCCATAAAAAAGAATAAAATCTTGCCATTCACATCAACATGATGGAGCTAGAATGTATAACACGAAGAGAAATAAGCCAGTCATAAAAAGATAAATACCACATGAATTCACTCATGTGTAACTTAAGAAACAAAATAAATTAATAAAGGTCAAAAAAGGAGACAAATCAAAAAACAGACTCTTAACTATTAGAGAACAATCTGATGGTTACAGAGAGGAGGTGGGTAGGGGGATGGAAGAAATAGGTGATGAGGATTAAGCCCTGGGTGAGGTATGAAATACTGAATCACTATATTATATACCTGAAACTAATATAAATAATAAACTAATATAACACTATATGTTAACTAACTGGAGTTAAAGTAAAAACTTTAAAAATAAGTAAATAAATAAAAATAAAAAATACACAGCTCTAGGGTCAGGTGAGCAGGGGGCCATAATACTTAAAATACAGAAACCTCTACATATAAGCAAGACACTCAAGAAAAAGTCAGCACATGTATAGGGAATAGGGGGAAATCCGCCCATTTGAAAACAAGGATGACAAAGTGACTTGTCTCACTTTAATTGGTCTCTTTATTGAGAAAAAAAGTCTCACCCTTGGGGAAACAATGGAGAAAAACTGGTAGAGCTATTTAGATAAAGCTATTCAGATTTAAGAAATACAATGGACTCCAAGCAGGATAATTTCATATTTTAAACATCCACACTTGAATACATCTCAATTAAACTGCTGAGATCCACAGACTGACCATATGAACAAGTAGCCAGAAAGATTAAGCAGGTTATTACTCTTAAAAACCAGCTAGTCATCTGACTGCAAACTTCTCAATAATCACAAACTCAGAAGACAGTGGAATAACAGTTTCATGGCTCTAAGGCAAATACATATTAATGTAGAATTGTATAATCAAGTAAATTATCATTCAAGAATGAATTTTGAAACAAAACCCAGAAGCATTTACCACCCTTATCAAGGGAACTTAAAGGAAGTATTTTAGATTCAAGAAAATTGCTAGATGATTCTAGGAAGGAAATACTAAAATTACAAGCATAATTTATCTGTAACATTAGAGATGTTGTAGCAACTTTTCCCAAAGCACTTTTTAATAGGTAAAAGAAGTCAATAGTAAGGAATTATTATCCCCAAGATTTAAGAGGAAAGAGATGCATGGAACAGTTAAAAGATAAATGCCAAAATTAAGAATTAATTTTGCTCCTATATCTAGGAAACAACTGAGTTATTTCCAGTTGTCTATTAAAAATAATGCTAATGTGCATATTTTGTTCATATTCTTAGTATACACATGTGCTTATTTCTTTTGGACATATAACTTAAGAGTAGAAATGCTTACTTATAAGGCATATTTATGTTCACATTGCACAACTTCTAATATTTATGAAGTAATCACAAATTTCTGGAAGGCCTGGAATCATAAAGCAAGAGGAACTAGTTTTTAAAATACCTTAACTTGGATATCTACCTCCAACCCTCACTGATCTTCGATGCTATACTTTTACTTAATTCTATAATGTCATGATGCATATGAAAGCTACAACGTGAAAAGGAGCTTATATTTGTTGAGTGCCTACTATGTGTCCCAGGCTGAGCTAAACATTTCACATATATTATACATTTTAATATTCATATTAATCATCTACCATTCTCATTTCACAGGTGAGGAATATGAGGCTCAGAAAAATGAATACATCCTCCATGGTCACATATATAGGAAATGGAATGCACTGCAAGAGAAAAAACAATAAATACAGGACAGCCTCAAGATCCTTTCAGTAGAAGAATCCTGGGGTCAGGGCATCTCACTAAATGTAGACGCAATATGAATCATAATGCTGATAAAATACTCTGTGTGCTAACAGAGACTACATTATAATAAAGTGATCTCAAAATACTGTAACTTAAATAAATAGAAATGCATTTCCCTCCCACCTAATAGTTCAGTGGGTTGGCAGGGGCAGCAGTCTTGTTATTAGAAACATGTGACTGCCAAGAATTTTCTAGACTTGACTAGTTCCCGGCCAGAAGCAAAAGCGAAAGAGAAAGTACAAGAAAGAAATTGCATTCATCATGTCTTCTCAAGCAGCATTGGTCCACACTTAATCGCTGAACCACACCTAGAGGCAAAGAACGCTAGAAAATGTAGTCAGTAAATTGGTCAAAGGTAGTCAGGTATCCAGCTGAAATTCAGAGGGTCCTATTTCTAAAAAGGAAAAAAAAAAAAGCAATGAACATGAAAAAGTGGAAGTCCATGCCACATTTACTAGTCAGATCTGACAGAAACATAGGACATGTGCCAAGACATAATAAGGAAAAGACATGAAAAGCAGGTGTAAAATCCCGCTGAGGGAGTCTTGAATGCCCATCTGGAGAGAGTGACCTAAAACGGTAGTTAATGAAAGGCTTTTTAAAAAATACGTGTTTTTATTGAAACATAACATACAGTCAAAATGCACGTATCATAAATGTACAGCCTGCTAAGTTTACACCCACGTACCCATGTAAGGATCACTCAACTCAAGAAATGTAAGTTTTACAAGTTCAGCACTCTACCAGCACCTTAATGCCCATCCCAATCACTATGCTCACCTCCTTGAAGATGACCACTACCTAACTTCTCACGTGGACTAGTGTTGCCTATCTTGTCATGACGTTATGTTTGTGGGATTCATATGTAGCAGGATTTTTTAATGTTTTACGGCTGCACAGTATTCCACTGCAGAACATGCCATAATTTGTCTAACCTTGTCCTCAAGATCCACATTGGAGCTGTTTTCAGCTATTAGAAGTAATTCTGCTATAACAGTTTTCCTTGTGTTTTTTGGTGCACTCATTACTCATTTCTTTTGGCTATATACCCAAGGAGTAGAACTGCTTCGTAGAATATATCTATGTTCAACTTTTATAAATCAAAATAGTTTTTCTTAAGTAGCTGTATCATTTATTGGCTCCCTGGCACCACACCAGTGTTCTATTTATGCTACATTCTCACAGACACTTAGGAAAGTCATTCTTTTCCATTGGAGCCATTCTGGCAGTTGTGATTTTCATTTGTCTGATGACTATTCTAGTAATTTTAATTTTCATTTGATGACTATTAAGGTTGAGGATCCTTTCTTATATTTATTAGTCATTTGGAGAACTAATCTTGAGTATCTCTCCTAGTTGCTTACACAATTTTTCTTTGGGTGGTCTTTTTAATTACAGGAGCTCCAAAGATAGCCTGAATATGAATCCTTTGCCAGTTTGTAACTTTCTTTTCAGTGAACAGATTTTGAATTTTTTGAATGAGAAAGTGGCAAGAATAGTTCTATGTTTTGAGAAAATTCATCTGCCATGAATATGAAACAGTCAAGCAGAGAAATGTTAAAAGGATAATGTATATATTCCCTGATAATGCATTTTTATAGTGAGAATCTAGTTTAATCAGAGGGTAATAATAATAAAAAGGAAAGGGAAAAGATGGGAGAAATAGTTTATAAAGGATTAATTCATTTGTTCAATACTGAGAAGACTTGGTTAACTGATTAAGAAAAATATGGGTTACAGGCCATTTACGAACAGTAGTGCATACTTGATAAAATGGAGTAAATACTGACAGATTGGAACTTACGAAAATGAAAGTTTTAAATTACTGAAGAGTGTTTACTTTGGAATTAGTGTTTACTATAAGATCACATGAAGTAACAGCAAGGCCCAAGTTCTCCCAACTTAAAGGCATTTTATCATTTTTAGCATGATTAACAATGTCATATGCATTTTCTTTTCAAATCTTTCAGGGAAAAATAAAATGATAAAACATAGGCTTAAGGAAAGGAATATATTTTTTTAATCAAAAAGGAACAGAAAACTCCTCAAGGAGAATTTTCCCAAAAAGGGATGGGATGACATTCCCTAAGGATGTCAAAGCATTTCTCATTTCCTCCTCCCTTCAAGACTAGCTTTAATGCCGTTTCTTTTCTGATTCTTAGAATTACTTATAGAGGCGCCTGGGTGGCTCAGTCGGTTGAGCGTCTGGCTTTGGCTCAGGTCATGATCTCACGGTTGTGGGTTTCAGCCTCACATCGGGCTCTGTGCTGACAGCTAGCTCAGAGCCTGCAGCCTGCTTCAGATTCTGTATCTCTCTCTCTCTCTCTCTCTCTCTCTCTCTCACCCTCCCCTGCTTGCACTGTCTGTCTCTCAAATACAAATAAAAAACATAAAAAATAAAGAATTACTTATAAATGAGTTAGAAGCAAAGGCTGAAAACTTCCCTCAATTGGCTTCATAAAAACCCTTATCAGAATGAGATATCAAGTCCTCTATCATTATCATGAGCACCAACATCATCATCTAACTTTTAATGAGCACTTACCATGCACTGTGTATTAATATGCATTATTTGATCCCTCTAAAGTCCTGAAACTAAATGTTACACTATTATTGCAATTCTATAGCTGAAAGCTTAAGAAATTTGCTCAAAATGACAGGACTAGTAACTCATGGATCTTGGACACGAGCCAAGGCATCTTGACTCTAGAGCTTCTTCCATGTCTATTGCTCTGTATATTCTCCTTGGCAGATATCATGAAACAATCATTGACAGTTAAGGCCATAAAAGAATAAGAATCATAACACTTGGGACTTAGTAGTAAGTACCTAGATGTGGAAGTCCCATACGGCACAGGACAGAAATGAAATTGAGACCCAATCTGAGTGACAAGGACTATTGAAAATACCTCATTTGAGTTCAGTCATCTCTCTCTCCACTTCTACCCTCCCCCCATTATCTATCACTAATTTTCTAATCACTAACACTTCTATAGTCTTTAATTTCCTCTCCATCACTAAACTGTCACCTCCTCTAGTTCATTCTCCACCCTCTATCCAGAATGATCTTTTTAAATTGTAAAGCAGCTCATGCCAGTCTTCTTAAAAACATTTCATGGCTTCTAACTTCACATAGGATAAGATGCAAACTCATTATCAGGACCTACCAAGTCCTACGAAATCTGACCTCAGCTTCCCTTTCCACCCTCACTGCTCTCCATGTTCCGTTTCTATTGCACGTTGATTTTTATGTCAATTCCTTGAATACAAGAAGTCATTCTCTACCACAGGATCTTTGGGACTGCTATTCTCTCTGCCTGACCTGTTATTTGTCCAGCAACTAAAATGTTTGGCTTCTTCTCATCCATCTTTTTTATGTCTTTATTTTAGTTTGAGAGAGACAGACAGAGAGTGAGCAGTTAAGGGGCAGAGAAAGAGACACACACACAGGATGTGAAGCAGGCTCCAGTCTCTGAGCTGTCAGCACAGAGCCCGACATGGGACTCGAACCCATGGACTGTGAGATCATGACCTGAGCTGAAGTCGGACACTTAACTAACTGAACCACCCAGGCGTCCCTCATCCTTCATCTTAATACAAGAACTTTTCTTTATCAGATACCACCCTGGTTACTTCTGTGGCAGGCTTTCTAAAAAAGCTGTAATTGTATTACTTCATTATAAATGTATTAATCTTTCCCACTAAAACTAAGCTTCATGACAGTATCTACTTGGAACATGCTAGAGGCCAATAATAAATTTGATGAGATGAATATAAGAATCAATAAATGGTTCTATGTTTCTTATCTGGTGTAACTGGGGGGATAGTAAGGTTATTAACTGAGATATGAAATATGTCGGGTCCCGCCCCAGCCACTCCGGCCCGCGGGGCGGTAAATCCTTGCGGGTTCTTGATCCTGAGGGAGGGAGAGAAAAAGCAGGAAGGGGGAGCACAGAGAGTAAGGACACAACACATGGTTTCCGATCAAGCCTCTTCTCTTTATTCTTCTTCCTCCTTTTCTTCCAGAAAACCTGTATCTTATATATCGTTTGGGGTGGGGAACTGACCCAGGTTGGTTGCCAGGTAACAGAGTCAAATGAATATCAAAAGAAGCACCCAGACTTGCCTCTGCAATGCTGGGGAGGGGAAGCTAGCGCTGAATAATCCAAAATGCGGCTTGATCTTTTGTGCACCGTGGCCATTCTACGTCTGGCCCAGCATGACCGTCACCAAAATCTTGGACCAGGAAATGGCACTCTCCAGCCTCCAGATGTAAATCTTGGTTTTTGGTTGCTCCCTGGAGAGCGATATATTCTTGCCTGAGGCAGCCAAAAGCTCGGTGGCTCCCAACAGAAATACAGTAGGAGAAGCAAGTTTTGTAGAGGAATATAGTTCAGTGAAGGAGAGTTTGAAATTGAGATGCCTGAAGGAAAGACCAGTAGAAATGTCCAAAAAGTAGGTAGGAATAAGAGTCTAGCATTTAGAGAAAAATTTGGACATGAAAGCATGGATTTAGAAGATGAGAGAATAATGAGGTAGCTGAAGTTCTGGATATGAAAGAGAAGGCCCAAGAAAATATGAAGAATGGATAAAGCAGAAGACCAACGGGCAATATAAAAGAAGGAAGAGGAAAAATGGAAAGCATGATAAAAAGGCTTGAAGGAGATAAGAGAAGAGACAGAAAAAGATGGAGACAGATTTGCAAGGAAGAGGAGAGGGTAAGTGAAGAGAGTCACATTCTTAGGAGAAGCTAAGTAGGAAGGCAAATGAAAGGGGGTGGGGGTTTAGAATTGGTGTTTAGAAAACCCAAAAGCTGCAACCAAGTAGATTAGGACACCAAAGACAAACATGTTTCAAATTCATATCTTTACCTAGGGCTTAGACTATACAGAAATCATTTTTGGTGGCTTGAAAACCCTATGACACACCAAGTGTGGCAACACTAAATTAGTAAGTACTTCACCTATCAGCTTTAGGAAAGAAATAGTTACCCTGCATTGTTGGAATTTTCTAAAGAGGGAGTATTAAAGGCAGTTGAAAAGGCTAGTCTATTCAAAATTGCAGAACTATGTAAGGAAAGTCATGATTATCAGTAGCAAAAACTACTAGGGTGCTTCCAGAGAATGAAAGCTGTGCAAAATACACATTAAACATTAAAGAAATTTGAGAAGCAAGGGGTTGAGACCACCAGCCGTTCACTGTGCTTGCCAGGGTATGGCTGGTAATTCAAGATCACAGGTACCTCAACTTGCTTTAATCACGGAGAGCTCTTCTTGCCTAAGTGCATTCATATCGGTAGTCAGTAGAGATGCATCCATGCACTAAATCTTGAACCTGAACTAAATGTAAATATTCTAGGGTATTTAATTTACCTCCCATCCCAGTTCAAAGGCAGAGACAGATACTAAAATAACCTCCCCTGCAAAGCCAAAAACCGATCTCAAACATGGATGGTATGGAGCCCAGAAATGAGACATTTTAGTACTGGACTGGCGTACAGACTGGGGAAAAAAAAATAACACAGAGAAGGGCCTTCTGAACAGCTCATTCCTTCTCTGTCCCCAGATATCCCAACACATAATTATTCCACTCATTTGTCAAAGACTGCAGTAAAAGGATATTCCTATATTATCCATATCTTAAAAAGAAAAAGTAGGAATTTCACATATCTAATTAATCTTTTTAAATCTCTGTTGACACTTAGATTTGGCCCAGGACAGCCTTCTGTGGAATAAGCTGTTTGTCAACAGAAAAGTTGCGTGCAGATACAGTATAAAGGGAGCCAGTTTTTCATCGTCCAGACCTTTAACTTCCGTGGAAAACACGGAGATCTATAAAATTCTGGGTGGAAACCCGAATAAAGGAAGGCGTGGTGGAGGAACCCCGGGAGAATTTTGGAAGTCTGCTGCCCTGTCATTTCCTGTTTGTGGGAGGGGAGCTGGGGCAGGTGCTGGATTAGAGTTCCCGGAAGAGACCTCTGGGGCCACGGTAGCCACAGTTTCCAATGCGGCAGCGCCAGCAGCAGCAAGTAGAGGTGAAGGTACCCTGGCAGTCTCCATGGCAACAGTAGAGTGGTGGAGGTGAGAACGGTGCCCTCCGCTGCCTACCTCCCGCCCCACCCTCCCGGACCGCTGGGGGTCCCGCTGGTCCTCCAACCACTTGCGCTCAGAGCTCTCCTGCGGCCACCCACTGTTGCCTGGGCAACGGCAGGGGAGGGGCGGGAAGGGTTAGAGAGAGCCATTTTCCCTCGGGCATCCCCGGCCCCCAGGGTGGAGCACGGTCGGGGTGGAGTGGGCAGCGCTGGAGGAGATCTGAGATCTGAGTCCTCAACCGCACAGGGCCCAGTGGCGCACCTGGAATAAGTAGGCAGGGGCTGGAGACCCGGCCTGGGAAGAGGCTCCACCGCCCTGTCCCCTCCGGCACCAGGAGAGGCACCTGCTCTTTCGGGAATGAGGCACAGTCACCCAGAGGCACGAGGGTCGTGCGTGCCACCTTCCAAAGGTCCGAGAGACAAATGGAAGTTTACTCCACCTCAGTCCATCTCCACATCCCAGCTGGGCTGAGGCGCCTTACAGGGGTGCTCCCACTGGATGCGGGCATCTTCCCCCATTCCCTCTGCGCCCCGCCCCTTTGCAAAGCCCGCTGCCCGCCCTCCACGCCCACCTAGGTTTATCTCCAACTACTGGAATACCAAGCCCTCGCCCCTTACTCCCTACTTTCCTGGTTTGGGGGGAGAAGAGTAGACTCCCTTCGAGCTACTCGGTAGAAGGCGGCGGCCACCTTCAAGCCACTCGGTAGAAGGCGGCCAGTGCAGCCAGGGGCCCTAGGGGACCCCAGACTTCTCCCACAGTCAGCAGCTCCGCTTGCCCCAGGGCTCCCGGGAATGGGCCATGGGGAGGGGCATTATCAGGAGGCGGTGTCCTGCCACCCCCAGCTAGGTAAACCTTGTCCGTTGGAGGCACCCTTCACCATGATTCAAAACTGCACACACAGGTGCCTGAGTGTGGCTAAGCGTCTGATTCTTGATTTTGGTGGTGGGATTGAGCCCATCGAGCCCCCCTCCTCCCCCTACCGACCATGCAGCCTGCTCGGGATTCTCTCCCTCTTGTCCTCTACCCATCTCCCCTGCTCGTAGGTGCTCGCGCTCGCGCGCTCTCTCTCTCTCTCTCTCCAAAAAAATAAAAAAACAAAATTGCATACAGAAACTGAACTGAATCACGTGTTATTTACTGGAGCAAAAGCATCCATGGTGGAGAAGAGTGTCTCTTCTCGCAGCTAAGTCACTGGGGACTGTTGCCTTGATTTCAAAAGGGGCCACAATTTTGAGGGGGGGGCGGGAACTATATAGATATAGTTATATTGTTTAGGTGTAGACAAAGGAAAAAAAAACAAACTATTTTCATTTTCAAGTTGAAATTTTCAGGACAGTTTTCTATAGTTTACAATATGAATCTGTTCTCTTCTTGAGCAATAGCATGTTATTGCTAAAACCAGCACTTTTCATATTTACCTTTTAAATAAGATCCACAAAATTTGAAGATAAATTCATAAGCAATATATCTGTTGTTGAAGACATATTGTATCACTGATTTTTCCAAACATTTATGGAGATACTTGATGAATCAGCGTATTGTTAAATAATCGTTGGTTACTTGCAATTTATGGCAAAGATAATCTTTAACTGGAGAAAATTCATAGGGAAATGAACAGCATTTCCCAATTAGATTTAATACTTTGCCTAAGAAATTTTTACGTGATGTATTATATGTATGTATATATGTGACTATATATGTATATATATTTGGATCCTAAATTTTATACTAAAACATAAAGGATCTTTCAATTATAGTTCTGAGATTAGAAATATGCCTTACAATGTAAACTGAAGTATTATATGATATGTCCTGGTATCTTTAGACTGAAGTACTTAATTTTACAAGCAGTTATCTCCAAGGATGATTCTTCTCAAGAATTTCACTTTAAATGTGATTCAGCTGAGTAGGAGGACAATAAAGACTTTATATCTTCAATCATCTTCCAAACTGCCAAACTATTACTGTAATGGCAGACATGTTTCTACTATCTAAGGATTTTTTTTTTATTTAAATTTTAGTTCACATGCAGGAACTAACACATTCACATTTCAGGAGTAGAATTCAGTGATTCATCACTTCCATACAACACCCAGTGCTCATCACAACAAATGCCTCTGAATGCCCATCACTCACCTCATTGCTCTCCACCCACCTCCTTCCCACGTCCCTCCCACCTCCCTCTGTCAAACCTCCGTTTGTTGTCTACCACTGAGTTTTATCCATGCCCTCCAGTGCCAAATTAGCTCCTTTTTTTTGTCCACATTGATTAAAATTGAAAAGATATAGGAGAGAGAGGGGGACAGAGGATCTGAAGTGGGCTCTGCACAGACAGCAGAGAGCCCTACACAGGGCTCGAACTCATGAACCATGAGATCATGACCTAACCCGAAGAGGTGACTTAACTGACTGAGCCACCCAGGCACCCCAAAAGTAAACTTATGCTTTTAAAAGTGTAGACATTTATCATTTTTTAAAATAGATATTTATTATCTAATTAATACCTTCTTATTATAGATTTATAGAAAAGTAAATAAAACATAAGAAAAAATAACCTTTGGTTCTATTATCTAGAGACATCTACCAACAAAAATTACATATTGAGTATATGATATATGTTTCTTTCAAATCATTTCTTAATTCCTCAATTCTCATTCCTCAATTCTAGTGCGTACAAATATTAAATGACCAGATAATTATTCTCTCCAAAAGCTTTAGTTAGCTCTGTATTATGTTCTATATTTTAATGCCCTAATATGTATTGTACCTTGAGAAAATGGAACAGTACTTGAATACAAAAAGATTGAAACCTAAGTGAAACATGCCAGACCTGCCGGGAGCTAATCATACTATGTGAAATAATAAAGAGTGAGAAGCTAGATCTTCTCAAATGGCAAAAGCAGCAGTTCAGAAGTCCCAAAGCTTTTCTGTTTGCTTTTCATTGAGTTAAATCTCTACATACTGGACCATGAGGTACTCTGATCGTGAGCCTTCTTCTGTGAGGTTCTGATGATCTAAAGTGACCTGTTAATCACTAGTCCGCACCTTGATTTGAAATAAACAAACATTCTGGGGCACCTGGGTGGCTCAGTTGGTTAAGCATCCGACTTCACCTGACGTCATGATCTTACAGTCTGTGGGTTCGAGCCCTGTGTTGGGCTCTGTGCTGACAGCTCAGAGCCTGGAGCCTGCTTTGGATTCTGTGTCTCCCTCTCTCTCTACTCCTCCCCTGCTTATGTTATGTCTCTCTCTGTCTCTCAAAAATGAATAAATGTTAAAAACTAAAAAAAAAACCATTCTGTCATAGGCAACCAGGAAGGAATTGAAAGATGTTTGTCTTTTACAGAAAATAGATTACACAAAAATTTGTCTACGTTCATTTCCCCACCATCCCAATATCAGAGGCGTATCATTTAAACTTGAGCTGATCATAAATGTCTAGAACTACAATAATGTCCACTAAAGAAATAGCACAATATTAACCAAAGCTTATAAATTTGTAACACTCAAGCTTTTATTAGAACAGCTATGGAATAGTTGAATTCTAAAGTGCTGTTAAGGTTTAAAATAAGTCATCTTGGGGGGACTTGGGTGGCTCAGTTGGTTAAGCATCTGACTTGGCTCAGGTCATGATCTCGCAGTTCGTGGGTTCAAGCCCCACATCAGGTTCTGTGCTGACAGCTCAGAGTCTAGAGCCGCCTTCAGATTCTGTGTCACCTTCTCTCTCTGCCTCTCCCCAACTCACTCACTCTCACTCTCTCTCTCTCAAAACTAATGTAAAACATTTAAAAAAATTTTTTTAAATGTCATCTTGGCCTGCCTGTGTGGTTCAGGTGGTTAAGCATCCAACTTCAGCCCAGGTCATGGGAGTTCGAGCCTCTCATGAGGCTCTGTGCTGACAGCTTAGAGCGAAGAACCTGCTTTGCATTCTGTGTATCTCTCTCTCTCTGTTCCTCCCCCACTTATCCTCTGTCTTTTTCTAAAAAATAAAAATAAACATTAAAAAAAAAATTTTAGTGCTTGATTCGGCAGCACATATACTAAAAAAATGTTTTTAAATAAGTCATCTTGGATTTCTTATAAGCATAACTATTAAACTATTCTCAAATATGCTGACACTTGCCTAGATCTCTTGCTTGGTTTACTTACTCAATTTACTACTTGTTCTACCAGATTCATCTTTATCACCTACAATTTATTCTTCTCAGAATGTCCTAAAGTTTCTTTCTAAAATGAAAATCTGAGCCAACTTACTCTCTCACATGTATACATATTTTAAATGTATTACTGACTTTGTGCGTGAGTAGGAGAAGGCCTCAAGGACCCAAAAATTCAAATTTAAAAATGGTAAAATGAAATCAGAGAATCAGAGGAAGAAACTAAACCTTGGATTCTGGTAAAGTTGGGTAAATAAAGCTGATTAGTAAGTGCAAGGAATCAGAGGGAAAGGAATGATGGTGGGAAAGACTGCATTGGGGGCATTATCTTCACATCCAGATTTCAGTTTCCCAACTCTTTTTTCAACGTTATCAATATTTCTATTGAAACCTTTGAGTTCCTAACTTTCTACATTTGTTGTTTTTCCCTTAAAATAAATATTTTCTAGATCTTCCCAGTCTCTTTTATATCATTTCTTTCCCTCCATTTTAGAAGATAATAACAGAGTTTCCCACAACTGATAAGGTCATTAATTCCAAAATATATATCAGAAAGACTAATGATTTTTATTTTTAATGTGTGTTTATTTTTGAGAGAGAAAGGAGGCGGGAGGGGCAGAGAGAGAGGGAGGCAGAGAATCCCAAGCAGGATCTGTGTTGTCAGGGCAAAACCCATCAACAGGGCTTGAACTCACAAACTGTGAGATCATGACCTGAGGTGAAGTCAGACAATTAACCAAATGAGCCATCCAGGTGCCCCCAGGCTAACGATTTTTAAATATCCACTTAGATACATTGTAGTAAATCTGTAGAACACAGTGGAAAGAGAAAGAGAAAGATTTGAACACCTTCAAAAAAAAGATCATCTACAAAGAAAGGATAATAGGAGTGACAAGTAATGTGGAAAATACGAAGGCTTTTTAAAAAAATATTTTATAAATGGCTTTTATGATGTTTAAGTAAGTTCCTTCTATCCCAACTTTTTCAAGAGTTTTTATTAAGAAGGGATGTTGTATTTTGTCAAATGCTTTTTCAGCATCTATTGATAGGATCATATGATTTTTTTCTTTTGTTTTGTTGATGTGGTGTATCACATTAATGGATTTGCGAATGTTGAACCAGCCTTGTAACCCA